>JABVXU010000490.1:0-40107 GCA_013365365.1 Cruorifilaria tuberocauda
AATTGTATTTCTTTGCAGATGCAAAAAATAGATAAAAAATTAGATTTATTACTTGAAATGTTTTTCGAAAATAAAAATCAAAAGCGACCATCAAATGATTATCCATTTCCATTTCGAATTCCCAATTCTGCACCACATCGTTTTACAACCAGTTCTGAACCTGGCACATCTTCTACAGCTAAGTAATACTTTACTTGTATTTGTTTATTTGCTTATTTTTTATTTAAGCAATAGATAATTAATGGCAATGATAAGTTTATTTACTTATTTAATGTTTCAATTTAAATTTCTAATTTCAATTATCATTTTTCAATTATCTGCAAAATTTATTTTCAATCTTAATTTCTCTCTAGTTTTTTTGTTTGTTCCGTAAATTTATCACTGTAAAATGTATTGAAGAATATCATGAGAATTTTTTTAGACTTGATAATTCAACTTCCAAATCAATTAAATCGTTTTCAAATGATAGCGAAAAACTTCATTTATTTGATAAATATGATGAAGGTGATAAACAATATCAGTTACATCATTCCGAATATTTAGAGGGAGAAATTTCGAGTAAGCTATATTTTAATCTCTCAATTAAAAATATTTCACTTTTATAAATAAAAGTTTTTAATTTTAGTTTACTTCAACTACTATCACTATTTTATAAATTTAACACTGATAATTTTAACCTTAAATTTTCTATTTAAATTATTGAATCTATTTGTTGTTATCTAAGATATAAGTTATTATCTGATAGGTAGTGCGGGTCAAAATAATAAAATCGATTAAAACAACAATAAAATAAAGTACGTTGATTTTACGTAATGATAATTTTGCAAATTTGTTGATAAGTAAAACATTTGTATAATGTAATGTCCAGTTTAATCGATTGATCGATCATTTCTTATCATTCGATAATCGATAAAATAATAACGAGAATAAATTTGGATAAATTTTAATTTTTAGGAAATTCTGATAACTCAGTGAATACGGTATCCGCTCGAACACAATTCTGGACTCCGTTGGATACACCTCATAATATCAATCAAACATCGACTATATTATCACATCATGGTGATAACAATGAATTGGAACCGTTATTGGATAATCAAAAAGATGAGAAATCGATCAATCCGAGCAATGATTATTTTTAGGTTCATATAATTTATAAAACATATCACTTTGTGAACTGATAATTTTGTTATACAACTATCACATTTCTTACTATTTCAACGATGTATTTCCTCGTTTTTTCCTTTCGGGTCGCAATTGATCGATATTGCTATCTTTTACAATGCTCTTCTTGTTAATGATATATGAATGGATAAAAAGAAATCGAAATATAAATTATTACCTTCAATTTATCTATTCGATATTATTCCATATCATCTCATCTCATTGCGTCCCTTACTTTTGCTCATTTCAAAAATTTCTAAATTTTGTTTTAATTTAAATAAATAATGTATAATGACATATCGCGGTGCTTTAATGTAATTTTTTTCTTTGTTCTTCTAAATATGTAAATTTGTTGAAATTAATAAATTACAGTGAAAGAAAAATGTAGTAAGGGAAAAATTATTGATTCTAAATTAACAATAGAAACTTTATAGCTATCGATAAATTATCGATTATGATATCAATGATTCAAAAATTTTTGTCCCTTAAATTTATCGATAAATTAGATTATCAAAGGTCAAATTTTACTATCTCATTGTATGAATTGTATAACGTGGAGTTCAAAATATTTGAATTTAAATTTTGCATCTCAGAGCTGCCTGATCTTCTCTTCTTATTTTCAATTTCCTATTATATGTTAAATTCCTGAATGATTAAAATTGCTTGATACCTCTTATCATCATATATTCAAATTAATTAACAATATAAATTATGAGAAATTTATTCAGTGATGAAAAATGATTAAATCATTATTTTTCATGATTTTCAACGATTTCCAATATCAATCAATTTCTATGATTTACATTTTTTTCATTTAATTTATCTGATAAATATAAATAATAACTTTATAATAATTCTCGAATAGAACGGGTTTACAATTTCATCATTTAATTTAATCTCTCATTTTCTTTTCAATTGTATTTTGTTTTTGCTATACACTGTAAATTCATCGATTATAATACTGAAAAGCTATCTTAAATGATTATTTAATGATTTCAATTTCGTTTTTTCTTATTCATTTTCACATCTAAATTGAACAGTTTAAAAAATAAATGTGATTTGAAAAATGCAGCATGTGTGTAAATTCATTTGCATAATAATAATAATAATAATAATAATAATAATAATAATAATAATAATAATAATAATGATGATGTTTGTGCTATTTTTCTCGAACATTTCACTCACAAAGTTTTCCAATCAATTTTTTTTATAAACAAATTGATTCATTTTTATTCGTAAAATTCATATATGTAAATTATTTGGGGAATAGATTTAAAATTACTTTAAATAGAATTTAAATTTTTCAAGAAAGAATTAACTTAAAATCAAAGTTACTGTTATCGTTGAAGTTAATGATATGCAAGTTCAAATGATATACTAATATTTAATCACTGTTATTTAGCCACTTGGATAATTGTTATTGACGAGAGAGAAAATTTTCGATTGCTGCAAACCGAAAGAATATCTCCAATTGAATTTGAGAGAGAGAGAAAGTAAAAGAGAAAATTACGTTTATCAAAACGTTTAATTAATCGTTTTACTTTAGGAATGAACTATATAAATGGAAGATGAGAGTTCTGCAAAATGCACAATGTATAGAGAAATAAGAGATTGAAGTAATCAAGGAAAGTTAACGAAAAAAAGATTGTCATGATGACAACAAACTTAATAAAAATTAAACAGAAGTTTACTTTTGCAGATAATTAACTATTAGTAACAGTCTTATTAATCTTACGCTCTAATATTGCCGATTAAACTGTAGCAATCTGGTATTTGAAGATGTTAGATCTCAATTTATTCTGATGCTCTGATTTTCACAACAGACTTACAATGATTACCCACTTTGTTACATGATTGATATGCGAAGACTGACTGAAATCTAAATGATTCTGCCGCTCTCTATAGTCGAGTGCCTGAAGATATTTCAAATCCTGTAGTAAACTTCTTTCCTTCTAAATTATTATTAGCCTATCTGTTGAAAAGCATCGCAACGAGAACGTTAAAACTATATTTCTTTTTGCACATCTTATAACTACGACCGCTAAAATAAGTATACTTAAGTTCTACCATTGATTATGAAATACCAGGATTATTTGATTTGTTCATTAGTGCATTGTACTTTAAAATTTTATGCAAAAATTTGCTTTTATTGACTCTGTCTTGTATGGAAAGATATATGCATTATAATATTTACAAATCCAAGACTGCATAAAATGCAAGATCTTCATCTTATATTTTAGTAGTATAAGAACAGTAACGGTATTCATGAATATTTAATATTCATGAATATAAAATGCAATTTAAAACGATTTACGAATGGTGCCAACTTTGTGAAGTACTAAGCTCATCCAGAAAATCAGAAAACCAAAAATAAAAATATACTTATTGATTAATGCAGCTGTGATATTACTCAAGATCCAGAATTTTCCAGAATCCAGAGTTTGATGAAATCATAACAAAATATTTGATAAATTTAAATAATTATTGGTTAGCTGATTTTGAGCATGAAAGCATTACAATTATTGAATTCGTTATAATTACTGTGAATTCGCAAATCTAACCATTAACAACATAATATATACAGCGTGAACTTTCCAAAAATTTCCTAAAATTTAAAATCCGCAAGAAAAAATAATTTAATCGATTCAATTCTATATCATTGATATTCATCCCTAAGCACCCATACGTTTGAATTTCTCTGTAATTTACATAAACGCTTCAAAATGGATCGAAATGCCAGCGAATCCTCAATTGACACACGATTCTGAAAAACATATATTCGCGAAAACATATTAAGTTAATATAAAATTTGACAAAGAAGAGCTTTGAAATTTTAAATTTTAAATATCAATCATATCAATCTGACTTGATAGAAATGCACGAACCTTAAAGCTCTGCAAAATTTCGTCTGTCAATGCTTGTCCCTTCCGGTGTACCATAAATAAACGAATATCTTCTGCTAACTTGTCAAACTTATCCGTCTTTGACAAATCTGATACCTCAGCTGCGTTGAAAAACGAAGGGTAGTGCTAAAAAAGTTTTCAACATGTCAGAAATGAAAAAAATAGACATATTCTAAGAATAAAAGAATTCCTATATAATGATATAAAAGGAGTTTTATTTATATTAACGCCGCAGTAAGATTATACAAGAGTTCGTTTGCACTACTAAAGCAAACCTCTTCCAAATGTTCTTCATCGACTACTTCTTGGATATCCAAAGTACGTTGTTTCCTCTGACGAATAGCATTTAACAAACTTCCACCGCCTTTTTCGCTATACAAAACAAAAAATTTATTTCGACAAAACAGCACGCCTGATTAATTTAAATTCAACTAGATTTGATACAAAAAAAATGAATCAAAATCGCAGTAACTTGAAAAGAAAAAAATTGTACTTTATCAAAGCTGCACCACTAAAATTTGGTTCATCCGCATCATCATTACTATCTTCAACAATCGACTGAAATCCAGCAGCTTTTCGCAAACCGAATTTTGGTTTTTCGAGAGGCTGTTTTGGAAGAAATCTGAAAAATTGAACAAAAATAATCGAATAGGAAAATTCTATTTTTTTGAATCTTTTAAATGAATACTAGAAAAATGAAACCTTCTCGAACGTCTCACTGATGCCGCAGCCTTAGCAGCAACAGCATTTGCTTCATCTTCGATTAGCTGCTCATCTGCAACATCTCCCACGAAAATCTGGTCATGTTGAAGAGCTGAGATAATCCCCGCATTTGCTAGCAATTTTCCAAGTACATAATCATCCTGAAAAAACTTCAACATTAAACAGAGACATTACACAGTATTATTAAATATGAGTTTATAAATCGATTTTCCAAATTTTTTCCTAGGGCAATATGGTTATTGTCCTTTGAAAACTTTACGGTAAATCACATGCAAAACCACAAATATTATTATTAACGATAATATTACTTGTCCCGAAAATTCTTTTGTCACTTGTTTGTATCGTCGTTTTTTTTTCAAGTAAGGGATTTTAATTTTTGAACTATCGTCATTTGCCTGATTTCTTTCCTTGTCACTTTCTCCTTCCCCTTCAGCACTTCTTGTTTTACCCTCAGCTTTTTTGCCAATTGATCTGAATATATCACTGTATGTAAACAAATGGATAAAAACTGTTAATGCCTTGAGAAAACTATTCATGGAAATGCAGACCTGCTAATTTTCCGAGCAAGCTTTCGTAATTCATCAATTTTTTCAGCTGATAAATGCTCCTCAACGAAAGTTTTCGCGTCATCGTCATCATCCGATGTTATTTTCGTGCCAAGCATTTTTCGTTTTTTTATTTCCTTCTGTTTCTTTTCGCGACTATTAAAGTTTTCAAAGTTTAGGCTAAACTGAGATTCTTGAAGAATTTATCTAAATTACATAGTTTTCTAAATATTTTTACATTATATATTTTAAAAACCAAAATTAAATGAAGAAGAATTCCGCAGAGCTTACTCCTTTTCACTTTTATCGAAGAAGTTATGTCGAGTAAAATTCTTTGTGGTACCACTTAAAATTGCTGCTGTTTCGGTGCCTTCATTTTTGAGTACTTTACTATCATCTGTGATTAAAGACATAATGAACAGAAATAGCGCATAGAAATGATTTGAATAAATTTCGGAAAAAAATTCTGACATGACACCATTTAAAAAAGAAATTAAAATTATCTAAAATAATTTACTTAAGATATATATAATAAGATATTGCACAATAAAATACCTAGACTGAATAATTCATATAAATCGTTGGTTTTGAAGAATCTCCGTTGTCTCGGATCAACCAATATGCGATTTGACAAGAAAATTTTAAAAATTTGCCTAGAAAAAGATTTCTAAAAAAAATAGATTTGAGTTTTCATATCTTTTGAGCGAAAATTGTCATAAAGGCCATGGGAAAAAAAAGTAGAAAGAAGAAAAACTATACCTGTGATAAATTTTTTCTTCGATGGTACCACCGGTTAACAACCTATATATAGTAACGGCACGTTCTTGTCCAATACGCCACGCTCTTTCGCGAGCCTTTAAACAATTCATTGGATGTTAATTATTACTGACTATATACAGTGAAAAAGTATCTATTACAAGCAAAATTTAGTATACCTGAATATCAGTGGAAGGATTCCAGTCAGGATCAAAAATTACCACTCGATTAGCACCAATAAGATTAATTCCCAGTCCACCGACACGAGTAGTTAATAGGAAAATAAAAACTTCACTATCCTGCAATGGTAAAAGTAAAGATTTATCTATGATAGAATCAATCTAGAGAACAATTTTTTCGGGCCCAAAAACATCAATAAAGTCTCTTAAATAACCAGTGAGCACTGGATCAAAAAACTAGACTATAAACAGACAATATATAACCTTATTAAATTTTTCAACAAGTGATTGACGGCTTCTAACTGATGTCGTGCCATCCATTCGCAAATAATTGTATCTAAAAAAAAGTTCGTAGAGTAAAGTTTCTGCCCATAAAATCAGTTTAAAAATTAATCTATAAACGAAAAGGAAACTTTACCCTTCTTGAATCACAAATTTTTCTAAGATCGTCAGCATTTGTCGACTCTGAGAAAATAATAGCACTTTTTGACCTTGCCGTCTCCACAACTTCAGCAGAGTTTTGAGTACCTGAAGGAATTCCGAACCAGCTTTTGCATCAAACATGTATAATTTAATGTAGCAGGCAAGCACTTTAAAACTGCGTAGAAGATGAAACTTTCATCGCTAATACCTGCATTTTGCCACTTCTGCAGGATGCACCGAAGTCCATTTCTTCATTTGATGTGACATCATAGTCATCTAAAACAGTGAAAATTTAAATAATAATTATGCTGAAATCTTATCCTTACTTTTAGAAAAAATCAAGCGACAAAATCCAATTTAACTGAAATAATTGTATTCAATTTCTTCACACCAGTGATGTAGCTAAACACGAACAACAGCCGATGAAACAGTAGATTTCACAAAGCATTTAAAATTTGATTGTTAAAACTCATACTAAAAAAATACTAAAATTCATACTAAATTTATTGGGTCCACCAGTTACAAGATCCGGATGATTGCACAGTTTGCGCAATGTGATTAAACCAACGAAGGCATCCATTTTACTAGAGAGTATACGGCTACACTCATGAGATGACAAATATTCTTCATAAAGCTTACGCTGGCATGGTGTGATATTGCAAAAAAGTACCTTAAAGAGTCAAAGTCAAAGAACGTCAAGAACTGAAAAATTAATAATTTACTTTTAAAACGATAATCTAAAATAAAATACGCATTATTAAATGAAAGAAATGAAACGGACTAATAAAAATCGACCTGCTCTGTTTTTGTAGGCAAATGAATAGACATTTCAACATCCTTCTTTAGGCGTCTCAAGAGATAAGGATTGATCGCATCTCTAAAATGTTAAACTGTACAAGAATATATATGAGATTTACATCCATGAATTAAAAATGCAGAAAAATAATGCTCAAAGATAAATCGAAGAGGTATCTTGAATAAATGAGTACGCGAATAGGTGACGCATGTAGCTATTAATATTCTCGAAGTTATAATTCATTACTTCATTACCATACTTCAGCAGGATCCATCTTTTCTATTTTCTGTTCATTTATTTTTATCAGTGACTATCAAATATTAAAATATAGTATCACTATGCAAATCTCAAGCTTCAGAAAAAAGCACGCATGAGGGCTACCATATTATCTTCTATTCGCAAATTACTAAAAGATAAAATTAAAATTGTTACTTAGATTGAGACATTTTTTGACAGAAATGTTCGTAATAAAATCTTTTGGAAAAAATCTTTGAAATATTTTCATTAGGAATAAGTATATTAAGAACCTTAAAATGCAGGCACATTTATAAGCAGTACGCACTTGGACAGCAGTAGCATTTGCATATCCTCCCTGAGTGATTGGAATCGAAAATTTATCCATGAATGATTTCAAAGCACCGAGCCGACCGGGATAAACAAAATCAACCAATGACCTATAGATAATGGCATATTTTTATTGCTAATTGATTTTACGAAAACATCATGCAATATGCGAAGAAATTCTTCATGCCTTTTATAATCAGCAAGTAAACAAGAACATATTCTATACATATTGAATGCACTGTAATTCTGAACTAAAACTAAAGCGAAAATAATTTGAAGACATACCACAATTCTCGAAGAGAATTTTGCAATGGTGAACCACTTAGAATTAATCTGTGAGGAGTACGCACTTCCTTCACGGCGAGAGTAATCTTAAAACTGTTATTATAATTTGACGTAAAGAGAAAATATCAAACGGTAGCATTCATTTTAAAAAATCAATTTTATCAGCTATATCAATTTGAAGCAGTAAAAAATTCTTGCGTATTAACTCTTTTCCTGTTACACTTAATTTATACTTGAATGCTCTTATATTATTTAAGAAATAGAACAATAATCAATTCTCTAATACTAATAATTTTTCCTCGTATTGAATTTGAGTTTCCAGTGAAAAAGCGTACAACTTAATAAATGATAAAACAAATATGAACAAAAATGCCTAAAGTAATGGATTTTTAGAAAATATTTTTCAAAGATTTAAATTACAATCCAAATGAACTAAAGATACCTACTTGTGCTTCCGGGTTTCTAATTTTGTGCCCTTCATCAAGTACTACATAATGCCAAATTTTGTCAACCAGATGATTCCGATTTTTAATAAATGTTCCATATGACGTCACTAAAACACTGCCATCACTGAAAACAGCTTAGAATATATGACTGATTAATTCAGTATGAGCTTTAAACTAAAACGACCCTAGCTTTTAATCATGAAGTTTAAGGCCAAGTTTTTCTAGCATTTCTTTTTCCCAAGTTTGAAAATGTTAAAGTTTTTGGAAGGAAAAGAAACCTTCTTGGGACAACCATTTTCCGAATTAGCTGCGCACTTTGACCCTGGAAAGAACCACTACAATGCAAAATGGCAACACGACACAATGGGAACCATGTGTGAAATTCCTTCAACCACTGGTGTATCAATGTTGCTGGACATACAATTAGCACTGGACCAAGGCCAGAGAAGCTATAAATGAACAGTTTATAAAGATCTGGATGAAACCAGGAATACTTTTTTGACAAATTATAAATTTTAAGAAACTATAAAATATGAATAGCTCTAAAATTACCTGAATCCTCTATCTTCCAAACGCGAAAATGCTAAAGCCCTCAAAAATGAAATAACTTGGATTGTTTTTCCAAGACCCATCTCATCAGCCAAAATGCCACCAACGCATTGATTATGCAATTCATTCAACCACCTTATGCCAGTTTTTTGATATCTACAACGATTTAAAACGATACCTCGATAACAAGAAGTTTAAATTATTTTAAATAATTTGACAAATTGATTTTCGACTACACTACCTCCTTCTTTAATCTTGCTAAGTAATTGACTTCTGATTTAAGATAATCTTACGATTTTTTCTTTAACTCTAGAAACTAATTTAGTAGATAATACGAGCAGAAGAAATAGCAAAATTGATTTTCACTGAGTTCATGCACTTTCTTATACGAACTACTGGCGGAAAAACAAACTTGTATAGCTTCTTCCAACAGTCATTAGGTATTTTTATGTCATTCTTCAATTCGTGAAAATCACTTTCTTCTTGTGATTTGTTTTCACCGTTTTCGATTCTTGAAAGTTCCAGTCGAGCAAGGTGAGTCCTAAATATACAAACAATATTTTATTCAAATAAAATGATTCGTACAAGGACGCAGTCAATTTATTAAATCCGAAAATATTCAATCGAAGAATTTTTCTAAGGATTTAATGAGAAACTCGAAGGATTAATTAATTTGATTTGACAATTTAAACTACCGTATTCTTTTCCTAAAATAATCATCGTCAGCATCATCTCGTTCTTTTCCATGAACTTTTCCCGTCTTCGTAACTTTTTTTCGACGTCTCTTTTTTGCCACAGGTTCCACTTCAGGCGATATACTTTCGTCATCGCTTTGAATAAATTCGCTGTCAGATGTAGAACTCATTGATTCATTATTTTCCAATTTCATTGTGATGTTAGTCTGATGAATAAAGCATTCTGACGAGCATAACTGTTACAAACTCTTGTTATTTTTTATGCTTGAGGAACTGAATAAAAACAAGATAAATTTTGGAATAGAAATATTTCAATCATATTAAGGAACGAATTATACCTTTCTCTTCTCACCAATTTTCATTTCTTTCAATACAGCTTCTGATGCATCATTTTGTGCTTTATCAAGCACTTCAAAAGGAGTCATATCACCATGCTTTACGAATGTAGATTGAACATTTCCAGCTATAAAATTCTGCAGTTCTTCAGGATTTCCATCCTCCGGTACAGTAACATTTTCAGTAAATTTCTTTGCAACCTAAAACGGAACAGTGAAGGAGCAAATCATGCAAACGATTAATATGCATAAACACAATAAATTGATTAGTTTAACTTGATAATTTGCTTTATTTTAAAGAAGTTCCACTTAAAAAAATATCCTCAACAATCGCTGTAGATATTAAGAAAAATCTTCTCAATGATATAAAAATTATAACACGTAAAACTAAAGAATAAAATTAAATGCATCAAACTGTCATAACTGCACTGCTATAACTGAACTATTAAATTTGCTTATATTTTAATGTTCATATAATGTGATCCGTATCTGAACTAATCATAAATTAATCGGAAATATTGGAAGAAAAAAATTCCACACCTGTTGCAGTAAGCCTTGCTCGAGTGCAGCAGCACTGTACACAGCTACATTATTGCTATCAAGTGCTGCAAGATCACCCACGTCTTTCTGGTCTTCCTGAATTTCCTCCCGATTAAAACTAAAAGTACTCCGTGGGCAGCAATCTAATTCACATATTCCATTACTTCTACTGTTATCCATCTGTTCGTTAGTCGAATTTACTGGAAAAACAAAACATCAAATTAATCGCTATCGTTCTTCCTTAAAATAAATCGTATTATCGCGCATAACAAAAATTTCCCGAAATTATGATTTTATAGAAACTTTGTAAGATCATTGCCATATGATATATTAAAATGTTACATTTCGTGTATCTTTATCACTTATCACTATGAATATATAAGTTGTAACTGATAAAGATGTATAACGACAAATAATCTCCACAAATATTATTATAAAATATAATTACGACAACAATCTGATCCTATTAAAAGCAATCAATACCGATATCTTATTGACCAATGATAATTAAATGACAAATAATTGCCTAATTCATTTGTAATAATGTACAGATAAGGGATTTATAAGGATCATTTATCACTTACAAGAAATAAATCCGATAAAGTTTTAGCCTTTTAGCTAATATTTTTGAATTCAAATATTTAATATTGAATTCAAATATTTAATAATGAATTCAAATATTTAATATTGAATTCAAATATTTAATAGACAATTATCATTCTACTTCATTCTCAGCTACCACGCTAATCTACGAGGATTTATTTTGAAAAATGACATCTACCGATGTCGAACACTCCTTCGAAAAGATATCCTTTCTCTGTCCTCTCTCAGATATATACAATATCTTATAAGCTAATATCCTTTCATCTCTTCTTTATTAACGCTGTTTTCTCAACAAAACGCGTCAGATTTTCTCACCGTCTGTCGCAAAGTGTTCCCCATTGTGTTTCAAATGTTATTTCTAACAGAATAAGTTTATCGTCTGGTTTGGTTGTATCTGTGCGGTACGTGTACGTATACGTGTGTGCGTATATATTGTGTCGGGATTTGTTAAGTGAAATTGAATTTTAGAGCGAATAAATGAATTTAATTTTTAGAATGGGGTCGTTGTTACGAAGTTTGAATGATTATTTTAGACGACTCAATGATTTATTGTCATCTGAAAGTTGGGAATCATCTGAAGAAGCTGCAAAATTACTTTCAATCGGCGATGTTCATATACATCTAAAATTTCTGCAGGTGAATTTTCAAATCCTACACGTTAGCAACGTTCCTCTGACTGAACGGCAACAATCACTGCATGAATTCATAATTTATTTTGCAATAACCAATGGTATTTTACTGAAAGAATGTTCAAAGTAAAACATTGATCATCCTCCCCAGAATTATTTTTAGTTAGAGAAAGCAGAAGATGAGCGTCGATTGTATCTAAGTAATGGTTTTGATGAAATAGCATGCTTACATCTGGCGGTCATTTATCATATGAGCAAAGAACACTTCGAAAATGCCTTCACTACGCATGTTCAGGTTGTCTTGGACTCTTCTTCTTCAATATTTCTTCATTTTTAGTTTTTTATGATCTTCATGTTTTTGTAGGCTGTGCAACTGTTTAACAAAGAAATTTTGCAAAAAGAGAAGGATCAGAATTGGTTCCTACCAATATTATACACCCTCTGCACAGATCTGCGACTTTTGGCTCGTTTGGTAAGTTATATATATTTCTTACCGAATAAATATTGTATGTTGCTTCAACAAGTTTAAGGTACTGAAATTTGAAGTGTTTTAGGCCGATGATAGACCATCTCGGTTACGTGATCCGGAAAAGAGTAGCTACTATGAGCAGTCTGCCACTTGCATTATGGAATGTTATCGAACATGTGTTGCTGATGTGTAAGTCTCATCTAACTCTTAATCTTTATTTTACCATCATTTTTACAAGTTATGATGTTGTAAGTCTGAAAAAAATTGTCTAATACAGGCAGTATTACACAATAAGAAGTTATGTAGAAGTGAAAAGTAGATAAGGCAAACAAGGGACTTCGCAAAATCTTTCTTAAGTAAGGAATTTAAAAAAAATTTTTGAAGATATAATATCAATTTCAGACGAGCAGAAATTCACACATCGAAAAAGATGGCAATGCTTAATCTTACCAATCAGTTATTCCGAATTTATTTCAGAGTATGTTTAAATCGATTATTTTGCTTCAAAACCAGCTGAATTTTGCTTGACATACACTTTTTCGTTTTTTTTTGGACTGTTAAATCATTGAACTATTTTGTGTCTTTCACTAATGATGCATTTTAAACATGAACATACAGTGCATCGAAAAAAAAGATCTTAAGCTATTCATTTTCATATAATTAAATTACAGATCCTTTTTTTTAATTCGAGATTTTTTTTAGATAAACAAATTGAATCTGCTGAAACCATTGATTAGAGCAATAGACAACAGTGGTCCATTATATCAGACATTTTCAATGGCTGATAAAGTTACGTATAAATATTATTTGGGACGTAAAGCAATGTTTGATTCAGATTTATCTTTATGTATGTTTCTTGTTTTTTTTTTACTTTGGCAGTGTAAACTTTTGTAATTCAATAGATAAGATCTCAAGAGATTTCATGTTGTTAGAAATTGAAGTTTTTAACTTTATAATTTTTCTCATATGATGCAGCCTTCAGCAGAAGAATCGTTATCATATGCTTTTCGGAATTGTCCATCTTATTGTGAAAAGAATAAACGGCTTATATTGATTTATTTGGTACCAGTAAAAATGTTTCTCGGTCACATGCCAAGCATCGACTTATTGAAACGATATCAACTACAGCAATTCGCCACTGTTGTTGAGAGTGTTAAGTGAGTCTTATAGTTAACAGTATGTGATGTATTTGAACTCACTTCTTCTTTTATTGAAAATATTAAGACTTCGTCTTGTACAATCTTTACTATGTTTAGAATTATACAAATTATGACCTAATTTAAGAGATGGAAATTTAAAAAAGCTCGATGAAACCTTAATGGAGAATGAACGTTTTTTTGTGGAATGTGGAATATTTCTTATGCTGGAAAAATTGAAAATCATAGCATTTCGTAATTTGTTCAAAAAAGTGTTAAGTTTGACACCGTTATTTTTGTTTTCGATAATTATTATCATATTTCATTAATTTTGCTAGAATGTCAGTGCCAAAACTTTCAATCTTAATGATTAAAAAATGTTCGAGAATTCCAATCTTAATGATTAGGTATTCGAGAAAATGGCGTAATTTCATTATATCATTAATTACCTGCTATTTTTCTTGTAGTACTCGAATATGTGGGACAAATCAGATCTCTTATGAGGCATTCATGTGTGCCATCCGATGGCTTGGCATTGAAGATGTAGATGAAGACGAGTTAGAATGCATACTTGCAAATTTGATTGTGGAGGTAAGTTCCGCTTTACAAAGCAACTCTGCTGTAGTCTCAGTGCCCTGAACGATTTGGATTGATGATTTTATATTTGTTTCGAAGAGAAAAATTTGAATAAGGAAAAGTTAAATGAATAGTTTTTGGTATATGTTAAAGAATTTGATAAAGAATTTTAATTTTTTTTACGATTAAATTAGTCATTTTTGTCTTATACTTTTTCAGAAAAAAATAAAAGGGTACCTGAGTCACATGCATCAGAAACTGGTTATTAGCAAGCAAAATCCATTTCCGGCTTTATCGACAGTATCCTGATCACGTTTTGACGCTGAAAAAAAATTTTATTTAATTTACACTTTATGATGATGTCGAAAAACTTTGGGAATGGAAATTTCGAGAAGAAAAAATTAATTGTTCAAATGCTGAGTTTTCTCTATAAAAATACCTCAAATTCTGAATCGTTCTGTTCACAAGTTTAAAACTAAATAGGAGCTGAAGGAAATCCAAACATTTTAAGTTATAGTTCATATATTGTGAAATGTTCTAAGATTTATTTCACCTTTCTTCCAATAAAGTTTTCAATCTTATGACATTATTATATTTGCTTAATTTTTAACTTTTCTTCGTGTTCCCATTGCATTTCTATGATCTAAAAGCATTTTGTTGAAGGTTGAAATTTAATTCCATTATCGTTTTTTGATGTTCATAGTTCGATTGATTTTTTTGAATAGGTGCCATTCTAATATTATAGATTATAATTTTTTTGCATTTATTTTCTAACAGTATTATAGATTTTAACAGTTGTAGTTTTGGATTTTAATGTTTTTTCCTTAATCTTGAAATTGTTGATGTTCAGAATTGCTCATCTAAGTTTTATCATGATGTGTTTAGTTGCATTCATTTATTGTGGGCTAAAAAACTTAATGCTTTCGATATTTTCTTTGTCAATGAAAAATAGACTTGCATATAATATCATTTATTGTTATTTCGTATATTGTATATATCTTCATGCAATTATCTCTTTAGACAGTCGTATTCAAATAATCTTTCCGATGTTTCAAGTATGTTGACGGAAATATACCGTTATTGTATATGAAAATTTTGAGAAATGTTTTCTTGCTTTTTTTGCTCATTATTTTTTTTTCAACTTTTTCACTAGCTACAGCAATATTTGAAGACAGACATGATATACGATTTGTTTATCAGCCTTATCTTCTACATCTAATCACCGCATCGCAAACATCGATATCGGTGCCATTAACCGCTAAATTTCTTCTACTTTTGAAATACATTGAGGTACAACTTACTTACTGTGCTGGAATCATGTTTACAGTGCGATTTGTGCACAGCGGTTGATTCTCCTGCTACCATATAATTCGGTCGACAATTAATTCAAATGGGAGGTGATCGGATGTGTTTTAAATGTTAATCATTATGTTTTGCTTCAAGAAGAAAGAAAACTTGTTAGGATTTACTGTTCATTATTGTATTTTGCTTCAACAAAAATAAGAAGTATCCCTTCATTACAGCTTTAACATTAAACAATTGTATTAAACAATATCAAATTAACAGCAGAACATATTGAAACCAGTTCAAATCAAATAAAATTACAGAATGAAAAAAGCTTTATGAAAACTAAAAAAGAAAAATCTAGATTTTAAAAAATAAAAAAATAAACCTATCAAAAATACCTATTAAAAATAAAAATTTAACAATAAATAACTAAAAATTGATTTAACGTAAGTTATTATACTAAATTTTGGTAAAATTCACACAAAGTGAAGTAAAAACAATTTCGAGAAGCAACTGAGCTTTCAATTCCTCTTAATTTTATCTTTTGTATCCAAATTAATAGATTTTAAAACTATGCTGTCTGATCCATCCCGGTATATATGAACCAATTTTATTCAGACTTATTCCACATGACAGATGGAACTTGGCATAATTATTCTCGATATCCACCATGTCATAGTGAAACTTGATAGTGCTTATAAAAAATCAATATGCAAAATATAAATAAATCAGAATTCATCGCATCACGCATTACCTTCTTCATCCAAAAGATTTGACATCTTTTCATCGGGTCGCATTGCTGGAAAGAAAAGCACCTCCTGAAAAGACATATTTTCAGAAAATTTCGAATTCCGAATTCTATTCAAAAACAAATAATAAATAGAATTCCTATTTTTGCTTCTTTTATTCATCGTGCAATGTTCAACTCCCATTCTATTCAAATTTTCTAGACAAAAGAATGGCTATTCTTACAAAGAGTGGGTTTTAATTCATAACTTCGACTACAACATATAAGTCTAATAATTTACTATCTTAATAGTACTAGAACTGCAACACATTCTTTTTTTCATCATGTTTTAACCATAAACCAGATCAAACAGAAGCATATTTGCCCCACTTATTTAAATACTTAATTTTTTTATGCTACGAAAGAAATTATTTAGTGAATAATAAGAATTAAAAACAGATCACACTTTGATATTGTTGCTATCAGTTAAAATCATCGTCAAACGATCAATACCCATGCCCCACCCAGCGGTTGGCGGTAAACCATATTCTAACGCAGTACAGAAATTCTCATCAATAATTTGTGCTTCATCATCACCCGCTTGCTTTTGCTGAAAAGAAAACGTTTTTCATATTTAAAAAAAGTTTTCATATTTAAAAAAGATTAATGAACCTAGCTGACTTATCATACACACTCCGTTAGATTCGATTCTAATGGTTTTTGCTTAACATTCAGAACACCATCTGAATACTAAAGTTATTCAGACAGAAAAAAACTAAAGTGGTGATAAGACCAATGCTTTAGTAGCATAATATAGGCGGTGGTATTGGCAAAAAAAAATAAATTCAAAAAAAACAATAAAACCATATGACTTAAAAAACACTGGAAAAAGACAATAACCAAATAAGAGCACCTTTGCTTGCTCTTCGAAACGAAGTCGTTGAGTTAATGGATCGTTTAATTCCGTATAAGCATTAACTATTTCTTTCGTTACTACAAACAATTCGAACCGTTCTGTTAGGCCAGGTATCGAACGGTGCCATTTCGCTAACGGTGACATTATTTGTGGATGTCCAGTGAGGAAAGTTGGCGATACAAATGTTGGCTCCAAAAATTCACCAATTAACTGAAATAATTTTCGAATCAAAATAACAGAGAAAAGCGAAAATGTTTTCTAAATCATTAATCGACAAACCTAAAATTTCATCAAAGCGTAGTAATAGGAGATGTGAAATAATGTAAGAGACATTTTTCCAGGATTAAAGTAACCAAAAAGAGCTATATAACGACTATTAATCTTCAGAGGAAAAACAGCAAAAAGTTAATGTTATTTAAAATGATCTAGTTATGAAACTATACAACACAAAACGATTGATATTAGTGACTTCGTATTCTTGTGGCTAATTTATCATTCAAATTATACAGCAACAGTTTTTACTTTTTTAAGTGCATACCATATCTCAGAAAATGTCCGTTAGCGTATAACACGGAAACTGAAAAGTTTTACTAAGAAAAACCTTATCAAGCAATCGTGCCGTTGTTCGTGGTGCTGGACACTCGACATTATTTTCAACTGCTAATTTATCAAAAAATTTATTGGCTTCTAAAAACGAAAAAATTTATTAGCTTCTACAAATAAAAAATTTTTAAGCAACAAAAGAAATCAGGAAAATAATGAAGAAATAAAGTATAATTGACATGGAATGATGATACTACTGAACTGTAAAGTGAACAAACCATCGGTATCGAGAGTGTCAGCTGAAGGGAATTGAACACCAAGCTTTTCTTGCAATCCATCGTAGATATTTACTCGTCGAAAAGGTGGTGTGAAATCAACCTAATGATAAAGTCATTTTTGATGAATTGTATTTCACAATAAAGAAGAATACAACTAAATACAGGAACCACCATTTTCTGCAAATTTTCAATATAGTTAAGCCATTCAATCTACATGATAAAAAGCTGCGTATAATGTCATTAAATAACTCCACTAATTAATTATAAAACGAAAGGTCAGAAAAACGTCACAAAGCTTGTTATATAAACTTACTTCATATATGGGATCCTCTCCCACACCATTCGGATGATACTGAATTTTATAAGTTCCATGTAGAAAATGAACCAATTCTATAAAACATAGCTGATCTTATTAAAGTAAAGCATAAGCATAGCCTTATATCTTTCTAAATGACTGCACATTTCTTAATAGTTACTACAATAAAGAATCGATATACTCATAAAAATTATTCAATTATTTCAAGTGGAAGTATTCTCTTATGGAGTTTATAATGATAATGCTTTTTTTAACTAATTTCTATCCACTTATGAATAGACAAGTTAACTGTAAGAGTGAAATGAGTTATGCTACTAAAGCTATAACAATTAAAATATAGATAGAAAAATCTCTACTTGATAGCATATCTTCGGTAATCTTCATTAGGTCTTCATAGTCTGCATAAGCCATGTAAAATTCGCATGATGTAAATTCTGGATTATGAGTCTGGTCGATTCCTTCATTACGAAACACCCGTCCTACTTCATAAACACGATCGATGCCACCTACCACTAACATCTGAAATTTGAGTAAGCAGATTAAAAAAACCTCGTAATGCAATTAAACAAACAAAGATCAACATTTACAAAAATACAAACGCTGCTTGAAAATTTTTTGCAGTAAGAAAAAGATAACAACATGAAGTACCTTTAAATATAATTCAGGAGCAACTCGAAGGTAAAGGTCCATATCGAGGTCATTATGATGTGTAACGAAGGGTTTAGCTGTAGCACCACCAGCTATAAGATTCATCATGGGTGTTTCAACCTAAAAGTGTGAAGTTATACATAGCAGTTATGAAAAAGTTATTGGTTGTGCTTCAGGAAGGAAAGAGAACTTTGAAATTAAAGAGAATCGATTCCTTTTTTAATTGACACTTACCTCTAAAAAACCTAGCTTATCAAGATAATGTCTTAAAAAGCTGATTATTCTTGATCGAGTTATGAATCTATTCTTGACATCAGGATTCATAATCAAATCAAGATAACGCATCCGATATCTATAACACGGTTTCATATAAATAAATCGACCAAATCACTTTTAAAAAAGCTTTTAAAATAATCTTTTAACAGAAGAAAAAATATTGATTTTCAAGCTTCAAGGAATTTATGTTTCAGACTTCAAGGGAACAACAGAAGAGAGAGAAGAATTAATCCTACCTATTTACATCAACAGAATCTATTTACAGTATTTCTACATTGGGCTTAGCCTTAAGCTTAGGCTTAGGCTTAAGTTTATTCATAAAGTTAGTATAAATTGATACAAACAATATATATACCTGGTTTCTTGATTTTTCAAACCGAAATGAGTATGTGGCAGCATATGAAAACATGGTGTCAGTTGAACGATCTAAAACAATATGAACCTTTATGTAATTATAAAGTGTGTGCAAAAGAAAACTAACTTTATGTGAGTGAAAAGAAAAACCTCCAATATTTACCTCATACGGTATAATACTAAGTTCACCAGATTTAGATCTTGCTGGATAACCGTTCACACCGATAATATCCCCTCGCTTGATTCGATCATGAACACTATCAAATGACTCAGTACCACTGTGAAATCTGTAAATTTGATTGCAAATTAATCTATATCATATAGAAACAAAAACATTTCCCGTCAATATCAATTACAATGGTGTTCCGTGAACCTGCCAACAATTTGAATTTCTGAATTTGCAAAATGAACCTAGCATTTGCGAGCACTTGTAAACGTGTTCCTTCTCCATGAAGATCGTAAAAAATCAGTTTTCCCCCCGATTCACGCTTTGAAAATATCCGCCCTGAAAATGGCATTTAAAAAAACAAATAAGTAATACAGTAAATGAATCAGTGAAGAACACTTACCTGCCACACTTTGAACAGTGTCATTCAATATAACATCTTTCTCTAAGCTACTATATTTTTCAATAAAATTCGCCAGAGATATCGAAACGTGAAATTTGTGAGGAAATGGATTGATGCCTTTGTTACGACGTTCTTCAATCAAAGCTGCTCGTAGTTTAAAATATTCCTAAAACAAATAAATTTAAAATCGATTTTAAATTTGTTTGGAAATTTTCAAATTAAGAGAACAACAATTGAAATGAGTACATATTACTGATTTTTTGAGACTGTAAATGATTTTCATAAAAATTATATGATATTAATATTATCATAATTGAGTGAGTTAATTTTCTTTTTATAGCTGACTATAAAAACATGATAAGTTGACGAAAGAATGATGATAGATGAGGGTTATAAAACAAGTGAAAACTTGGAACGATTAATACTGATTAAACCTTTATAAAATCTAAGGGAAAAAGATTTTGCCAAACCTGCGGATCCGACGGATCGACCATTTTTCCATCTCGCTTACTTTTTTCCGCGGCCGTAGCAGTTGCAGCAGCTCGTTGTAATTCTTTCTCTGCTTTTTCCTTCAACTTCTGTTGTGCTTTCAGTTGCCGTTTTTGCTCACTAAAAATATATCAATCAATAAGCATTTGTAAATGTAACCCAATAAATCAATAAAAACTGGAATCCAAATCATGCTACAATGAATTTCAATCATTAATTTCAGCTAATTTCATGAACATTCACCTAAGCAATATCTTCTATTCATGCTGGAACCAATCTGTGGCACATTTAACAGTTATATACCTTTCGTATCGTTTCTGCGTGACGTTTGACCCACCAACATATCGTGAAAGTATTCGCGACACACTATACCATTCTAGTTGAACACGCCGAATAGTGTTTGCAATCATTTTCAAATACTAAGGATGACAACAATTGTTGATAGCACCTTGGTCATTTTAACTAATTATGATGAATCTAAAACCGAAGAATTACTTACTTTTTACTAATTTTCTTCTCTTCCACTATTTCATTTCCCGTCATTTTCACTAGTTCAACAGCACTTTCACGTTTTGACGTAAATATCGATTACACTGAAATAGATTTTAATATAGTAATGGATGAAGTGAATGAAAAAGAAACGAGACGTACATACCCGAGTGTTACCAGTGCATCACCGGGAGAATTCCTGCAATAACAAATGGAAAAGGCGAAAATGATTGGGAGCACTTTGCTAATTAACCTTTGATATTATAAATACTTACTAAATCACTCATTTCACTAATTAGTATCAAATGATTGTTAGTGATAATTTTAAAAAAAAATAGTAATACAAAAGAGTAAAAGTTAGAAAGTAAAAAGAATAGGAAATACTGCAATGAATAGTCGTAAGAAATTTGGCATTATGCTAAAAATGATAGCAACAAAAGATGTAACATTTAAAGAGACAGAAGAGATCGGTGAAATTTTCATAAGAGCATAAGAAAATATAATGATTGAGTAGAAGGTAGAGATCGAGAGAGCGCAAAAGAACAGTAAATAATAGATGGATGAGAGAAATGATGAAATAGTTGTAGCTATTAGATTGAGAGTATCATTCTCGTAGTTAGTTAGAGGAAGGAAGGTTGTTTAAAGTGTTATCATTTAATGGATGAATGAACCCCGAGGGAAGTCGGTGGCAGGGAGAGATTTTGTCGAGAGTGCTGCGTCTGAGTCATTTTTGTATTTTAGCAAGTTAGCAAATATTATTGAATTGAAGCAGTTCATTTATTTTAATTTATAAAAAACTTTTCCATTATAATTTTGATTTGAAAATAAGATTAAATTAAATTTCTTGATTAATGAGATAATTTAGTGAAACGATTAAGTTTGATTTTTTTCTTGATTAAAATTATGCTAATCTATGATTCTAATATTGTTCACATATTCTCTTATGATTCATTTTTACATCTTTTTCATTTTTTTTTTTGATAAAAGTATTGCGCATTATCGCATCATGTCATATTCTTTTTTTATGTTTTAATTCATGCATTATTTAAATATCCATAAGCTCTATATCGTTTCTGTGTGAAAGAGATGAGAAATAAATGTTAGATTTTTTTTCGGAATCGTGAAGATACTGTTTGGGTAATAATAATTGATAAAACTTGAATAAAATGAGAAGTTTGGAGTTTTCAATTTGAAATGGTTAAAGATTAAAAAGATAGCGCATAATTTTCATGTGTAGCTGCGCTTTGTTGTTATAATTTAATAAATAAATTGTCTGATGCTTTTTAGAAACATTTAATATTCAGTGTTCAGTGATGATATGAAATTTTCAAAAACTCCAAAAGATTTAACTGTAAATGTTTGTTACAATGATTTAGAAATGTTTGCTGGATGTCCATTCGAGATATTGGAACGACCAAAATTCGTATATGATGGAAAGTGGTTGAAAATGCGTGAACTGAAATTCCGTAAATCTGATTCCTCACCAGAACAGGTATTACATTGCTTTGATCTCGTAGATGGAAAAATATATTTTGTAGCTACTTCAAATATTTTATTTAATCTATGTTTGGCATCGCAGTTTCTTTTTCTAAAATGATTGAGATGGGAAATAATGTATTTATTTTTAATCACTTTATTTAATCTTATCAATTCAGATCATGAATTGAAGGTTTGGGAATCGGTTCATCGTCGAATAGATCCAAGTTCAAAACCAGATGGTGTCGACGTGTTGGCAACTTTGCACAAGGATGGGAAGAAGTATTTTATTCTCATCAAACAGTATAGAATGCCTATGGCTGGCATGTGCTTGGAGTTTCCAGCTGGTTAGTGGAATAATTTTTTTTCTTATTTCTCTTTATTTCTTATTTCTTATTTTCTTATTTTTTCTTATTTCTTTTTATAGAATATTTTCTTTTTTCCTGCTATGATAACTTGAAGATAATGGCGGTAATAATATTCGTGCGAAAATAAGCATCGTTTTTTCCTTTTGATAAAATATAGTTATTATTCTATAAATATAAATGAGGAAGGTGATCAAAATATGTTTGTATTTCGATTGGATTTTTTAAGGTGAAATATATTTAAGAAAATATTTGCACAGTTTTTAGCAAGTCCCCATTGTGAAATGCAAATTACTAGTAGGTTTCAAAATTTTCATGACTTGTTCAAAATTTTTTTTAACTTCATAATCTTTTTTATTTAATTTGAAGTAATTCCGGTTTCCGGTTCAGGTTTAATTGATGAAGGAGAAACTGTTGAAGCTGCGGGTTTACGTGAATTGAAAGAAGAAACAGGTTATACCGCCACAAAGGTCGATTATTAATCAAACTTTTTTGCAAAGTTTCTATTTTTTGGTATTTTAATTTTCATATTTTTCCTTTGTTTCTTTTGCAGATCTTGTCATGTACAAAAGGTAAACAAGGTTTAAGTCCTGGTCTTACGGATGAAAGTGTTAATTTTATGATGGTCGAAGTTGACGGTAATGCACCAGAAAATAAAAATCCAAAACAAAAACTGGATGATGGTGAAATCATTGAGGTATATCATTTCTTTTTCTTTTTACGTATATATTTAGAAAGTATTCTTTTCTCTCTGAACAGAGGGACGAGCAAATCAAAGGGTTGGCACTGATTACCTAAAGAATTGATATTTCATTCTTGAAATGAATATTTGCAGTACTGTTGTATTAATAGCAGCAGTTGAACTGAATGACAGGAATCATTTGTAATTGCTCGTAAGCTTTATATTTACTATATCATTTAAAAAATTCAAACTCTTTTTTCAGGTCGTACTTGTTGAATGTGATAGGCTTTTGCCATATGTTGAATTAATTTGTAGCGAGGTGTATGTGGAATCGATAGTTTATGCGTTTGCTTTGGGCATGAATTACGCGCAACATTTTATGTGAGATTCGATGCATTTCTTAATTCATCTTTAAAGAAATCAGATCATAGTGATTATCAATATTGAGCTTTTTTAATCCGCATAATCAAATCTACATATATATTTGTGCCTAATCATTATGCAATTTCAGAAAGAATGAAAGTTTTCGCTGAAATACCTCAAGCTTTTAAGAAATGCTATTCGAGTTAATGCTTTTTAATAACTATTTTCAAATTACAGTTGCAATTAAACCAGTGTAGCAGTTTAAGATGGTTCCAATAAAGGATTTTCGAAAATTGATGGATTTATCATCTCTATTTTGAACTTGAGCTTAGATCGATGCACCAAAATCGAAAGCTCCCTTTATGTTATATAGTCTTCAATCACATCTTTCCTTTAAAAAAGAAATTGTTTTCTGATTGAATTAAATTTTGTTTCATAAACGAAGAAATCAGTATAATTCCTCTGTATTTTAGAAAATATTTCAGCTAAAAAGATAAGTTTTTCGTTTTCTGTTTTTTTCATATTTCTTTTTTGGGTCATATGTTTAATTTGTGTATGGAACCTACTAATGCAGTTGTTATCAACTTGTTTTAGTGCGAGTCATTTGAGCATCTGTGAAATATCAATCTCTATGATGAAAAAGAATAATTAAGAAACATAAACTTTCATTTTCTAACATGTATGAAGAATGATTTAAAATGTAATAGGGAATGGAGAATTAATTTATTTGATTACGACGGTTTTCTTGTCTAGAAACCTTTTATGAAAATTTATGAAAAGTATTTGTCGTAAAATAGGATTTCATTGCGTGCTTGGTTTGAGTTTTTGTGTATGATGTATTCGTTTCACTACTCTTTTGTTCTAAAACCTTCCTAAAATTAAACTAGTAATCCACTTCCGTCATTTGTTTTCTTTTCGGTGTACTTTCATGTATAAATATTTCTTTAAGTTCAAAGCATAGAACTGAACAACTTTTGTATATGGGCATGAAGAGGAATGAATTCCTACCCTTTATTTCTGAAAAGGGATTCAGCTTTTTATTTCATATTTTTTTTGATTGATTAGAGAAATTAGAAATATCTGTAAGAACGAATTATGAGGTTATACAGTAACGTAGTTGACTGTTTGTTTCCATAAAATCAACATTGGATTTTCTGATTCTTCAAAGCTGGTGAAACTATTATTCAAATATAATACGGTAAACTGATATAACATGTCTATAAGCTTAATAAATCATATACAGTTATCTCTGATTGCAATATTTCAATCATAATGTTTATTAAAATGAATCGTTCAGGGTTTACAGTTAGCATACAGATGACGTTGCGATAAATCAAAATGAAATTTCCATAATTTTAAACTAGGGTTTATTTGTGAAGCCATACCACATGAATTTCTTTTTTTTTTTAAATATAATATATCATTTGCTATTGATTGATGGGTTTGTTCTTACGATACATACATTTTTAAAAAAGTACTTAATTTTTTGCTTGAGCACTGATCAACAACGACGCCATCCATATAATCGGAAGTAGAGAACTTGATCTTTTGCTTGTAAAAAACTTGACCTTTTGCTTGCAAGCTTATTTAATATGAGAATATCTTATTCTGTAAAGTAAATTATTTCATGTTTTCAATTTTCATGATAATAACCGATCATTCCATCTCACCTAATAATGAATGTTAGTAATTTTTTGATAGAAGTGATAATCATCTCATTTCTTCTTGCTATAATTTTCTTTAATTAATGTAATAAAAATATATATCAATGACACAACAATCTACCAAATAATGTGAAAAATTGAGAAATGGAATACAATTTATCGGTTTCATGTATATTTCATCTATCGCATACAAATCATATATATCAGCGAAATAAAGTAACACCGAAATTTTGAAAAAGAAAAAAAGAAAAGAAACACCAGCAAAATGATTCATTCATTCATTAAATTACAGTGATAAAAAGTGATAATGATTTAAGAGAGAGAGAGAGAGAGAAAAAATATGAAAGAATATGGTAAGATAAATATGATAATAGGTTTGTTTTTTTCTTGTTCGCAATTTCTTATGTGATATATTTTTATATGAATTTCCCATATGGCTAGTTAATTATCATCATCGTTTGATAAGAAGATATCATTTTTTGATGTATATAATTTTTTTTTTTTTAATAATATGAAATTTTAATTTTAGAAAAGAATATGTAAGGTTATTAGAGAATTATTAGGAAAAAGGTCATAAAAGGTCATATGAAAGCGTATCATAACCTGCTTATGATATTTAAAGCTGTTGAGAAGATGAATGGGATGCTCTTTTCAAATAGGAAAAAAAAAAGAAAGATTTGAATAGCAAAAATGACATTATAACAACAAAAAAAAAAAAAAAATAATTTTAAAGTGGAAAATATAGTCGGGACGAAAATGATTTGAGAATTTTCTTAATTTTTATTTTTTTGTTAAAATTTTGAAAAATGATAATTAACTTCGATTCTGAACGGAAACAAAAAACAAATTAAATTTAATTACCTGAAATTTAATTAAATAATTAAATTAAAAGAAAAACAATTAAATTTAATCTTTCCTATTTCCGCTTCCTCTACCACATTCTAATCATTCTCTCTTTTAAATGATGATTTCAATGATTATAATGATAATTTTAATGATAATATATTTTATTCAATTAATTTTTCCTTAAAAAGACATAAAATTATCAAAATGCACTGAGAGAGAAACAAAAAAAAAACAAGCAAACAAATACAATTAGCTAATTAAGCACAAAGATAATTTATAGGATGAGAGAAGAAAAAAAATCAAAGGCATTTATTATATAATATATTCTGATTACATACATGATTCTGATTACAGTGATAATCATTTTATTTTGCTGCTTATCACTTATCAATGATATTTGTATTTATAGGTATTTATTACAATATGTTCTGATTACAGTGATAACAATTTACTTTAATATTTATCGCTGATAAATGATATCTTACTACTTATCACTAATCATCAATGATACTTGTATTTATACATGTATGAAACTAAACTTTTATACAATTAAAGTATTTCTTCATCAAATATTTAATATAAAAGTTAAAATTAATTTCAACTTATACTCGTCTGTTTCAAAAAAGGAAACCTAAAACAATAAATAAATAGAGCATCAAAATGATGATAAAATATATTTTTAAAATTTTTGATGAGAACTTATTAACGAGTGATATGTCTTCTTCAAATTACTTTCAAATTGCTTCTTTAAGTCATAAACATTTTCATTTGCATCGGTAATGTTGACGATGTTAGCAGCTGAAAAGATATGATATGATAACAAAGTCACACTGAGATGTTTTCTCGTTATTACAGTTTGTTTACTTTACTTTATTACTTTAGTTCTAATATTTGATAACATTTTGCTAATCAACCTGTAATTGTTGATCTTTTTCTTTACTATTACTTTGAAATTGATGAAAATTATATTTCATAATGCAATTATAAATCAATTGATAAAAAAGATATTGATAAATCAAAAAGGACAATTAAATTTGTTTGTGACTGTATAAAATCATAATTTTAATTTTAATTTGAAAATCTTTTCGAGTTTTTCAACTTATAAAACTGCTTTATTGAGTTTTCGAAGTTTAAATTCGTTTTTGAATAGAATTTCAAAAATTTAATTTAAACTTGAATTGTCTTAACTAGATATCAGTTTTATTTTAAACGAGAAAATTGATCAAGATATTGCTAATTGAAGTATAGTGATAAATCTTTTTTTTTATCACTTTTTATCATTTTTTTTTATAGTGATAAATTTTTTTATCAATTATGATATCGATTTTATTTTATTTGTTTGTTATCAGTTTCATTGGAATCTTAATTGATCGTTAATTGTTTTCTTTTCTCGTTCTTTCTCATTCTACAATTATTTTCAGTAATTTTCCAAAAGAGCTGTTATCAGTTTACTTGACTGGTAATTTTTGCTAAAGTAATATCACGAATACGAGTTTATTCTCTCCCTTGACCTTTTCGTAATTTCACGGATAAGCTAAATTGTTATTAAGCTAAATCCTTTTCAAAAGATTTTTGTAAAACAGGAAAAAGAAATATTTATGAACCATAAAATTTCCTATACTGCAAAATTCCAAAAAATTCTTTTTTTTTGACAAATATTTTCATTTCATTGGTAAGAACTGATCTTGTTGATTGATAGTGCAAGAATCAAACCAAATTTACAATCAAAAATATTTGAAATTCTTTTTTTCGCTTCATAAATTAGGAGACGAAGAAGTTGCATTATCAATTGTTAGCCTAAAAAAGTTAACGTAACTTTTTAATTTCCTTCAAAAAGTTTAATTGTAATGAATTTATTCAATTTAAAATGATTAAAAAATTTTATAGTTTGATAATGATATGTATATTTTGGGGAAAAAAAATCAAAATTAGCCAAATTGTATTTTCAATATTAGAATTACAGTTAAACTTTGAACAATTTAACTTTAGCTGGTCAGAGGTCATTTCATCTTTTTCTAGTGATTGTGGAAAATGATATTAAACAATTGTTGGAATTCAGAAAAAATATTCGCAAATGCGTGAAAATTAGTAAGATGAAATTAGATGTGAAAATGATAAAATTGAAAGTGATAAAAGTTAAAATGATAAAATTGAAAGTGAAAAAGATAAAATTTGCCTCATAAAATACTATATAAAAATCAGCAAGAATTCGAAATAGAAAATGGTGGTGATAAAATGACAATTAATCTCTTATGCATTATCAGTACAGTAAACTTTATCAGTAAAGTTTTTCATCAATGATATTTTTCGAGAATATATTTTTCGAGAATATATTAAACGATAATTTGAATAATTTCGAAAGTAAATTCAAATAAAAATTGACCAAAGTTTATAAAGATCCTAAGATTCCCAGTTATCCTAAGGTTTTTTTTCCTTCTTAAATACTGTTTAAGATAGATTTATACAATTACCTATCACCTGAAGAATTAAAAATACTGTAATTTAAAAAAATTTCAATTATGCTTTTTCATATATAGGTAAGCTGAATTGATGAACAGGTAAGAATAGTGATAATTTTAATTCTATTTTATAAGCGAGGAATTATTTTGCGAAAAAGGAGACAATGAACCTGAAAATATCACAATGGAAATATTTGATTTTGAAATATTAACAGTTTAATTAATGAAAATTAAAATCGGAAATTTCATTTAATTCAATCAATTATCAAAATCATTTGATCACTGATAAGAGCCTAAATCAAATCACTGATAACAACCCTAAAATTCAACGAAATAATTTCAGTAAAATGTATCATCTTTATAATTAATTAATTAAATGGAATAGACTTACCGGTAAAGTAACCGGATTTGTTAGCGTTGTTGCTGTAGCCTGTAAATTATCATGAGCGGAAATTGCTTGACTTGCGATTAAGTTGGTTAGTATGGTTGGCGTTTTGGTGATTAGAACATTATTGGTATCTTTTGATAAGTTATTCAAATCCTCCTTTACATCCTGTGATTCATCAATATAATCACTTATCATTGTAACTTGTTTACTTGATGGTGATGTTTGATCGATTAATCCAAAAATAACACCAAGTTGATTATTCTGCGCAAGTGTCTGTGCAACAGAATATAACGATGGTATAATGAGGAGCAAATTGCTAAGTCGTACCGATGTATCACCAGGTGATAAAAGTTGTTTAATATACGTAAATAAGGCACGTAAAACACCATCACGTGCTTCACGCAACTTCTCACGTGATACAATAGTTAAGCTTGTTATATCGGGATGTAGCAATACTAGCGCTTTTAATGCTGCAATTTCTGCCTTCTCAACATTTATCCGACGAAGTGGCGTTAAAAGTTCATCCAAGATACGACTTACAATAGCAATGAGATCAGGATAATGAAATGGTGTAAGGGTCAAAAGGGTATCATTCGGAAGTACGATGTGAGTAGATGAAAGTGAACGTTGAACGGTATGTAGAAGTGAAAATGCTTGTGAGCAATGCTTTAATAGTAATACCTGAAAATAATATCTACCAGAAATATATTAGAAATGAAATGAAATGAACGATAAGGGATAAGATTAATAAGAGTAATATAAATCAATAAATGATTAACCTTATCAGTAAATGGTAATTCAGGAATTGGATGTAATAGATTAGCCCAACCGATCATTAATGATATACTTCTTTGTCGTGAATTATTCTCATGTCCATCACCACCAAGGATATTATTGATATTTTGATTTCCTTGCAGTCTACTTTCAATATCCATGATCATTTCAACAAGACGTCGTGATGCTGCTGTTGTTGCTTCATCTTCATTATAGCGCCGTTCAATTGCGCCACGTATTGATGACGGTGAATCATCTATAATTACCCAAATATCATTCATACCTTACGATACTGAATCATGCGAGTTGCATGAATTCTTGGGTATTTATTTCTAGACAGATATGATACTGTTAATGATACTTACCGGAATCACTGTTACCATCACCACTGGTTGATGTTGGTTGTAGATGAACAGGTAAACTTCTTTTACGACTTCGTTTTGTACTACCTATACGATCACGTTCATTTTGAATTGCTACAATTAATTTTAATAATTAGTATGATTCTTTTCTTTTTTGTTATAGTAAGTTATAGAAAGTTAAAATTATAGTTTTTATAGTAAGTTTCATTCAATTACAAAAGACTTTCAAGCAAGCAAATTGAAAAATTTCTGTACTGTATGTTTTTAAACTTATGGTAAATTTACATTGTACTACTGTATGTTTTTAAACTTATGGTAAATTTACCTTACAGTACTGTATGTTTTTAAACTTATGGTAAATTTACCTTACAGTACTGTATGTTTTTAAACTTATGGTAAATTTACCTTGGTTATTAATATCGTTATTAAATATTTTACATTTTATAATTCAATTCATTAATTCATTGCAATGAATACTTTTTAAAATTAACGATATATTGCGGTAGTGAAGATAGAAGTTATTTTTTGAAAAAGCAAAAATTTTACTGTTGTATATAACTTACACTTTGCAATGAATTACTTTATACAAAAAGAAAAAGTACAATTATCTAATTTTATATTTTGATCAAAGTTCAGCTCATTTTAAAATGAAGAAAAAAAAGAAACTGCTAAAAGCAAAATGATTGTTAAAATATTTCCATTTAAATATTATCAAAAATGATTTTAAAAAGGAGAGATAGCGAGAGAGAAAAAAGCATGAAAAGAGAGAGAGAAGAGAACTATTTTTTTTAACTAAACCAAATGCTGCTGTGTTAACAGATTTAAATCAAAAAATTAAATAAAGCAAAATTCATTTGAATGAAAATATTTCCGTTTTTAATTCATTGAAAAATGAATGCTCTTTTTAAAAATTAACAATATATTGCGGAAGTGATGTTAGAAGTTATCTTTTGAAAAACCAAACAATTTTATTGTGATTTTGATCATTGAGATATCAAGGAAAATGCCACTGTTAACAGATTTAAAATTAAATTTTTATCAGTGATAATATATTTTTATAGATAAAAAATAGACGTAAATTTACGACTATGAAAACAAATATAAAATGATAATTTTGCATTAGTATATAGAAAGTAGTATATTTTGCCAAATGCTATTAAAATGGTATTTTTTGAATCTGTAACTTTTGAAAAATCGCAACATCAGTTCAATACCGTAGCATCAGTTACCATATCGAACCGTAACATCAGATCAATTCAATACCTCATTAAATTTTAATCAGCTAAAAAATTTCATAAATTATCGTAAAATAGTGATATCCTTTTTAATCGATTTAAATGAATGTTTTTAAAATTAGGAATATATCTCTCTACCTTCCGGTTTCATTCCATCCGCAAGACATTTCTGGAAACGACAATATCGGCATGCATTTCGATGGTCTTTATCAATATTACATTGTTTGCTAAATCGACATGTGTACTGTAGATTTTGCCAAACGCTATAAAATGATAATTTTGATAAATTTGAAAATGAAATTTGAAATGCATTAACTTATTATAGTGCATAATGAATTCGAATAATAGGAGGGAATTTTAAGAATTTTAAAATTTCATCAATTTCAAAAATTCCACAAAAACAATAAATCCCTAAATTTTAATCAGCCAAAAAATTATCATAAATTTAATGGATGGTTAAGCTTTAAGCTAGCTTATATTATAATTAATCGAACTTTTCTGACAATATTATTATTCCAAAAATTGAAATTTACAATTGAATGCATAAAACTTTCCGAAATAACTTTACAAACACGTATTATATTCATTGTATCTCATCTAAAGATGCCTTGACGGGCAGCTTCCCGGAAACGAAAGTTTTTCGGTTCCGGGGAAAGTATAGTTGCAAAACTGAAACTTAAAGAAATTGCCGGAAGGGCACCATCAGGAGTGGAGCCTGCGGCTTAATTTGACTCAACACGGGAATTATATTCCTTGCATCTCATCTAAACATTTTCAATAATTGAAAAATTCCTTTTTCCGATTCCGGATATTTCGATAATACGGGGAAAATCTAACAATTTTGAATATTTAGAAAATTTTCCAAACATCAATTTCAACAAAAAAAAAATCATAAGTGATACTTTTTTATTTTCTCACATTAAAAACTTTATTTCGAAATATTTGTAAGTATTATTTTGCGAATCGAATTTAACAAATTAATGCAAATACAGTAAATGTTTCCGATTCCGGATATTTCGATCATGCAGAAAATGCAATAATTTCGGATATTTAGAAAAATTTTTCGTGAAATATTACGAAAATGAAAAACATCTTATATCGTTTTATTCGTAATAAATAAAATGAAATGACTAAGGTGTTAGATTTAAATTTAATATTTCAAAAGTAAAAATATCGTTATGGAAATATTACAGAGAGAGAAAGATAAAAGAATTTCAACGGAAATAACGAATAATGACGTTTAACGGTTGGTCAATCCGGTTTTTGCCGCATAAATGAAAAGTGCATATTTTCATGATCAATTCAATTTTGACAGTATCGGTTATTTGCAAATGAATGGAATGGAAAATAACGTAAAGGTAATTGGTAGTAGTGGTACCTTCGACGAAAGAAACCTTTGCAACCGTTGCATGCAACTGCACCGTAATGTTTACCAATTGCTTTATCACCACATACAACACAGAAATCAGTTTGATCATTGTTAGCTGTTGTTGAGGTTGCGCTACTTTGACTTGTTGATATATCCATTTTATCAGTTAATATTTTCTCTTATCAGATAAATTGATAAGATTTTGAATATGATAAGAGCGTGGAAAAAAAAAAGATTTTTTTTTCAATTTTAAAAATTGATTGAAATTTCTCTCCAAATACCTGAAAAAAAAAATGAAAATTTTTGCGCTGAAAAATTTTTCACTGTAAATTTACGCATAATTATTACGTAAATCTAGTTGGGAATTAATTATTAATTAAATTAAAAAGATACGAATTTCTATTAACAATTTATTATCTATTTATAGTGGGATATACAAATAAGTTAAATTTACGTTAGTTATTACGTAAATAGAAAATTAATTAGTAATTAAATTAAGAGGATAAGAATTTCTATTAACAATTTATTACCTATTTATAGTAGAATGTGCAAATAAGTTAAATTTACGTTAATTCTTACGTAAGTCATATGGGGATTGATTATTAATTAAATTAAGATAAGAATTTCTATTAATAATTTATTATTTGTTTACACTAGAAATAAGTTATAAAGAATTATGCTTATTTCTTTTTTAATGCAAATTTCCTAATGTTTTCGTAGTTTCTTACTTTGCTAGAAAATTAGAAAAACTTAATTTAAAATCAAATTCTTTAATATATTTCTTTTTAAAGAAAGATGAAAAAGAATGAGTTAGATTTAATTTCTCACTGAAATGAAATAAAAAACTTGAATTTTAAATTACAAATTGCCAATAAACAGTAAATTAAAACAGCTCAAAATAACAAATTTACTTAATAGCTCAAGTTTGCATGCTAAAATTTGCGTAAAATTGTAAAGTAATAATGAAATAGATATTGCAGTAATGAGTAATTGTATAATAGAAAAATAGTTTAAAGTAAAATAAATTTACTTAATCATACTCACACATGCATGCTTACGTAGTTCAAGTATAATTCCACGCATAAAATTTACGTGAAATTATAAAATGATTGAAAGTAAACTGATATAGAAAATAGCTTAAACTAACAAAAATACTTAATAACTCACATATGCATACTTAAGTATAATTCCACGCATAAAATTTACGTGAAATTATAAAATAATAATGGTATAGTAATTGATATAAGAGGAACAATAATTGTTCAAATTGATATTTCGATAATTTTTAGAGGAAAGGAAAAGAAAGGAAATAAAAGTAGGAAGCCAAAATTTAGGAATACGTAGAGAAAATTGAAAAAAGGGGTTGTTTTCTTGTCCTTTATATTATTTCGTTCCTTCCAACTTTTCCTAAAAATACCGTAATTACACAACAGGTGTAAGTGCGACAATTACAAAACTGAGTCATAATTCCGTTTTTCAAACTGATTTATTCCATTCAATCAATAAATGTTAGATTTTTTTCTTCCTTTTGAAAATGCAACATTAATACCATCAAGTTATTTCATTTAAATTATAATTAATTAAATAAACAGTTTCAAGCTTAAATTAAAATTAAATAAGTAAACGCTATTTTACTTTTTAATGAATTAAATGAAATGTGAAAAAAGATGAAAAATTTAGTTGTATTTTATACAATATGATATCTTAATTAAGTAATTAAAAATTGATAATGACTTTCAAATAGTAATAATGCAAATGACATGATATGATCACAAATTGTATAATAGATTTGAATCTTTTTTTTTTTAAATATGTAATATCTTAATTAAGCAATAAAAAGCTGATAATGATTAAAATAAGTTCTTTGAAATAGTAATAATGTGTTGATATGATATGATATGAAATCGTATAATAAATCTGGATCTTTTCTTTTTTAAATTTATAACAAAAAAGTTTTTTTTTTTGACTAATTCAATTTAAAGATATCGATATCGTCATACGGTTTCTCGTATATTTCATTTAAAAAACAACCAGATAAAATCATGAATCGCTAAATTCCTTTTCTTTAACTAATGATAGAATAATTTTGAAATTATTCCAGCCACAAATAAGCTGAAATTATCTACTACATTAAGAAACAAATAATTAATTTCCTATACAAATAAGTAATTAATCACATCAATATTTTATCATTTGAAAAACAGAATGATAATGTATAAAACTATTATTTTAGGAATTTCCTATTGTTAAAATTTTCATAAAATCACTAACAGTAATTTAAGATAGATGATAATGAAGTGATAACATTGTTAATCATAATAAATGATAATATTCTACTAAAAATATTTATCACAGAAGAAAAATAGAAGAGTGAATTGATAGTGATAATATTTACTGTAAAATTATATAAAATGAATAGTTGATAACACTTATCACAAAAAGCAAAATTGAGAATAGAAGAGTGAATTGATAAGTGATAAGATTTCTGTTAAAAATGAACAATTAACGAATGACTGAATAAATAAATAAACAAATAGAAAAGTATAAATGATAAAAATGAGATAAAGATAACTGATAAGCGCTGATTAATAAGATTAAAATGAAAAATTAGAATTTTTTTTTTAATTTTTAAATGAGAAGAAAAAAAAACAGTAAGTGATAAGAAAAATGATGAAAGAGTTTGGTTGACTGTTGAAGGGATTGATGGAAATTATAAATGCAGTGCCAGGTGTATGTTATTGCACTATAATGACTCAACATTTCTTCTAAAGAATTCATTTCATTTTATTTTATTCCTTTTTTTTTTCACCTTTCCAACAGGTACAGTTAAGATTGAGTATTGAGAGAGAGAGAGAGAGAGAAAGGGAGAGAGGGAGAGAAAAAAGAAATAAAGAGAAAGAAAAGATGAAATGGGGCGTAAAATGAATTTTTGCATGAGCACAATTATTGTTTTTTTTTTTTGTTGGAATGATTAAGTCATCAATTAAACTGATAATGAAATTGAAATTTATCTTTTCTTTTTTTGTTTTTCGAAATGAGCAATGATAAACACAGAATGTTCCAGATGTGCATCCGAGATATTAGTTCATCCGAGATAGTTGATGTAAATTGTTGAATGTAGTTTTGTTAAAATTAAACTGATAATGATTCATATCGATTATGATGACGCTGATGATAAGGATGATGGTGATAATGATGGAATCATTTTGGAGCTAATATTATGGGTAATGGTGATGATGATGATGATGATGATGATGATGATGATGATGATGATGATGATGATGATGATGATGATGATGATGATGATGATAACGGTGATAATAGTGATGATGATGATGATGATGATAACGGTGATAATAGTGATGATGATGATGACGATGATAACGGTGATAATAGTGATGATGATGATGATGATAACGATGATAATAGTGATGATGATGATAACGGTGATAATAGCTGATAGTATGTATCCGTTTGTGGTGGAACAGAAAAGGATGTATTTTAACGGTTCAAAAAAAAGTGTTCGCTTGCCACAAAGATCAATCAATAATTTTAGATGATCGTAACATTTTTCTCTCTTTTTTTTTGTTCCAATTTTCCAGTACCAAATTTTTTTCTTAAAGCACTTAATTACATCAAATATGTATGAATCATTCTCATACAATTAATCATGAAGCAATCAAAGATCATTTGATTTTAAATTTAAATTCAAAAAATTGAACAACTAAATAATAGAAATGAAATGAGAATGAAATTCATCATTTAAAGAATAAATGGGAAATTTTTGAAATATATCTAATTTACACATATCTGCTTATTACTACTCGAAAAGTTACAATTCAGGATCCTTCAGAATCTAAATTCAAATTCAGAAAATCAAGAATCGAACAGTGAAAACTAGTTGACAATAATTGAAATATTTAATCTTCGCCATCCATTTAACTATTTTACAGATATTCCTGATGTACTCTTATTGAATACTAAATCACGCTTTACAAAATATGAATCATTTTACTCAAAAAAAAAAAAAAGGAAATTGGTATCAGTTAAATTATACGTCCAGGCGCTAAATAATCTTTCTCTCAAATGCACTTAGTTCATAAAATTATCTAATTCAGGATTCTTTAGAATCAGCAAAAAATTATCCATAGAATCTTAACAAAGAAACATTTAACATATTTGAGATTTTCCTTAAATTATTCAAATCATAATCATAAATTATTGATGATTATTCATATTTTGTACCAATTTCATACCTCATAATTCGCTAATTCATTCTTTACGTAAAGAAAAAAATGATTAAACGATAAATTTTAAGAAATTCAAAAGATAAATGATAAACGAAGAAATTTCTACATATTTTTATCTTATTTATCACCAAAAAAAAAAAAGGACTGATTCAATATTTATTTATCACATAAAAATCAAACAAGCAAAACTTTACTTTCAATATCATTCAATTACGTTGTACTTTAAATGAAAAATAGTTTTTATTGTAAACAAAATAAGAATACAGATTATGAATAACATCCTATCAATTCATGTTATGCCATTTCTTTTTTTTTTTTTTTTTTTTTTTGAATGATCAATTTTTTGACATTGTCGTAAATACATTCAAGCATACATGATGTACAGACACACACCTAATTCATGCATATTCATTCATGTAAACCATCGTACTAGAAGTAAATTTTAGAGGTAAATATCTGAGTGATCGATTTACTCAAACATAGTGTAAAAAAAGAAATTGAAAAATTATCACCGATTGATTTACCATTTAGGACGATCCTCGACCAGTTACCTATAAAAATCTACAAAAATTGTATTTGACAGATTAAAGGTTAAAATGATAAGTATTGAAAGTGATTTCAAGAATAGAAATAATAATATTTCGTATCCTGTTTCTTGATTTTTTTCTCTATTCAACTTTTTAATACTCTTTTGAAGTTTTCATTCATCTGTTTGATTTTCTAGCTTTAAATAAATTCCATTATTCTATCAGCTCATCCTCTATCTCCCTCTCTCTCTCTCTCTCTCTCTCTCTCTCTCTCTCGTTGTAATGATTGAAAATTTGATTTTTATTATTTTGCACTTTAAAATTGAAATAAGTTAAGTTAATTTGATTCCAATCTTTTCATAGACACACACACAGACACACATATACAATCTCGATTCATTTTCAATTTTAGCTTAAATCTTTCAAAAATTACATTGAAAAAAAATTTAAAGAAATTTTATCACTGACAAATAATAGATTATTAAGAGTAACATTTTGAAATGAAAAGGAAAAAAGAAGTATAAACAGAGAAGTGAAGTAAAACTTGATCATGTGCAAAGGGAGGATTAGAAAATTGATTGAATCAGGTAGGTTATGATCACGATTTAATAATATCAAGATACTGAATAATGAATATCAATTCATCGAAATTACAAATAATGATAATTTAAGAGATTAAAGCAGACGTGAATTTATCTGTTGAAAAATTCGAGGAAAAGTTTTGATCTAAATAAATAAAATCAAATATTCAAATTATTAAATTTTAAATTATAAAATTTGTTTTTAGAAACATACAAAAAAAACTTTTTTACGATGCACAAACACACATACACGTATAATCTGTTATAATCACGTATAATCACGTATAATACGTGTGTACTTATCTTTCTTTTTATAAAGATACAAAAAAAAAGCTATTATTTGCTCCATTTAGAAGCGCTAAATTTCAACAATGCAAAAAAAAAATTCTCAAAAGTTCATTAAACATAAATTTCATAAATTAGATAAAGCATTGCAGAATGGCTTCTTTTTGTACCTTTGTAAAAACAACGGCAAACGCTTACGTATTATACGTGATTGTACGTGATTACAACAAAGTACTTACGTATTATAGGTGATTATAACAGATTATACGTGTGTGTGTGTGTGTGTGTGTGTGTGTGTGTGTGTATTTTGCATCGCAAAATAGTTTTTTTGTGTCTTTATAAAAACAAATTTTGTGATTTAAAAGTTAACAAATTGCAATTCACTGACACACACGTACAAACGTATTATATATGACGGATTATACGTGTGTATGCATCGTGAAATAATTTTTTTTGCACCTTTGTAAAAACGAATTTTGTAATTTACAAATTATTTGAAATTCAGAAACACACATGCACTTACGTATTATACGTGACAGATTAAACGTGTGTATGCACACGTGGTTATGTATAGCTTAAGGATTATCATTAAACAGAAAAGATCGAATTAAAATAATAAATAATAAATTTTATTGCTTTCATTCTTTTGAATTAAAGAAAAAAAAAAGAAATGAAACTTTTTTGCAAATTGATAAATAAATGAATGAAATGATAAAATTAATCAAACAAGCAAATAGCTCGAATATATCTTAAAATGATAAAAAGAAAAAGATACATGATACTGTTCATGTGACAATTATCACTTTATCAATTATCACTTTGTTTTAATAACTTGATGAAAATATCATTTCTGTAGTTCTGTGATAACTGCACAACTGATATTCCCATTCCCTTATCAATTTTTAATTTAAAGAAATTTCTTTTTAATCAAAAAGCCTTTCTTGCCATTAATTAATTTTTTGAAATCAAAATAAATAAGTAAGGGTGTAATGTAAGAAGTAAGTAAGCAAGGATAAATGAATACATCAAGATGAAAATGTGAAATGAAAGCTAATTTTCTTTTTGCCTTGTTGCAAAAATATTCCATTGGTACAGAGAGAGAGAGAGAGAGGGAGAGAGAGAGAGAGAGAGGGAGAGAGAGAGAGAGAGGGAGAGAAGGGGGGGAGGAGAGAGAGAAGTAGCAATTCATGCAATAGGATGTAAGGAAATGAGATTGACTTAGCAGCGGACGAATAAATATTTTTCATTTTTGTTTTTTTTATTTGGAATG
>JABVXU010000491.1:0-40067 GCA_013365365.1 Cruorifilaria tuberocauda
ATTATTATTATTATTATTATTATTATTGTTATCACTGTTACTATCATTCTTATCATTTCCGAATAAACAATAAACAAAGAAAACAAAATCGCGAAATATCATTAAATCATAATTGTTAGTGCAATGGAGTAAAGTAAACAAAGTAAACAAACTTTGAGTTAAAAAAAAAAAACACTTTGAAAATTTCTTCATTATTCAAATTATAAAAATGATAAATGTATGAAATTATCAAAAAATATCAAATTAGTTTTTTTTTTTTGTTTTGTTTTTTAAATTTCTGTTTGTTTTAAATTAATTTTATTTAACGAAACATTCATTTTAATTTAATCTGTAGTGATAATGATTGCATTATGATATGATCTTATCAGTTATCTATTAGTTATCAAAATTATCTGTGTGTGTGTGTTTTTTTTAAATCAGTTTCATTTGATGAAACATTTATCGTTATTCTTCATGTAGTGATAAGTGATAATGGTTGAAGTATGATGATATCATGTTATCAGTTATTTCTTTTGGTTATCAATTAGAGTTAATAAGTTATTTAAGGAGAAAAAATTATTAGAAGAATTATTATTTGATTATTAGAAAAAAAAATTATTTGATTGTATTTTAAATAAATTATTTGATTATATAAAGAAATTATTTGATTATATTTTATTAGAAAAATTATTATTTAAGTAAATAAATAAATTACTTATTGCTTACTTATTATTACTTATTATTTATTTTCAGATCTAATGGATTATTTTGTTTCGCTAGAAAAGTCATCATTTTCTGATTATACTACTGCGAATTTTTCAACTCTTACTGCTAAATTCCTGCTTATTCGTTTTTGAGGATTACGGGAAATTCTGAAATTTATTTTCTGAAGTTGCATACGTGACGTATTCACGTACGTACAGGCACGCATACGCACATATATATATCTATCTGTAAAAGTGATACCTCTGTTAGTAAGAATAAGTAGCGGTTTTTTTGCTTTTCTCATCCTGATCTCTCCAAATGGGTAATAAGCAAAGTTCGAGTTGTTTGAATGGTTCGGCAAGATTTGAAAAGTATGACTTGGAACAAAAAACAACTTTACGTCAAAATTTCTTATGTAATTTATTGAGGAAATCACGCTGGATTACGTCATTTTTCACGCGAACAAATCTCACTAACGTTAGTTTCTTATTGAATAATTTAATTTTAAATTATATAATTAATTTTAAATTATTAAATTTGAATTAAATTATACAATTTAAAATTAATTAATTACAATTAATCCTTTTTTTATGAGGGGAAACAAAAAAAAACGATGAAATTAATATTTTACATTTTTAATTTTTATTAGTTTAATTGCAATATTTTCGTTTCTTTCTCTGTCTCTCTCTCTCTCTCTTTCAATTAGATTTTTCGAATTGATAAAAATAATAATGTTGAAGATTGTTTAAAATGAAAGATTCCATTTTCATAAAGAAACATTCGTAATTTCCATATAACAAAAACTCTCGAAATATAATATTTATTCATACAAGGAATAAGGAGAAAGAGAGAGAGAGAGAGAGGGAAGACGAAAATATTAAGATGATATTAAAAAAAGTGAATATTTTTTTGAAAACATTATTTTCAATCAAAAAATCTAAGTGACATATTTTCGAGGACAGGAATTTTTTCGTACAGTTATAAATGGAATATTTATTTCTATTATTTAAATTCATCATAAATAGGGAAAGATTATGAAGTGTAAATAGAATTTAATTACAGGTATAGTTTAAGTTTTTTTTCTCTTTCACCTTGACTAAATATTGATTTATTTAATGAAATTTTTTGTCGTGAATAATTTTTTTTAATTTTATTTTATAGAAACAAAAAAAAAAAAACTGACTGATTAGTTTTATAATTATAATCTAAAACAAAAGAAATGAAATGAAATTAAATTAAATTTGAACAAATTTAACAAATTTCAAAAAAAAACAAAAGAGTGAAAAAAAAAATTAGTATAAGTAATCAAAATGAGAACAGTTGATGTCTAAATTATTCTTGTGATGAATTCTTTTCTTTCCTTTCTCTCTTTCACTTATTCTTCTATTGGCTAAACAATCATTGGACGAGTAATTAATTATCTGATGATTAATTGCTAATCAATTTTGACCTTTGTTAACTAGGAAAAGTTTCGAAAAGCGAGAAAAAAAGAATTTTTTTTTTTTTTTGAAGATTTATTAACTGAAATAAAAACCTTTTTCAATTTTTCTTCCAAAAAAAAAAAAAAATCTAAGATAGTTGTAATTTATTGATTGTAACGAATGATACTGTAATTTTTTCCAGGTAGATACTACTAGTAAAATCTCTTGATAATCCGGAATTTTTCAGTACCGTTAATTATATAGAGAGTTTAAGTGACCTATTTCTAGTACTGTGTAAAAATACTTTTGAATACAAGGATAACCCAATAATTTAGGTATAATACTCATTTTAATACTTTTATTGTTAATTTTATTGTTAATGTTTAATTGTACGTGATGTTATTGTAATTGCTATTCTATTTTTTTTTTTTTAGAACAATTTTCATATTATCCAAATTTGTGATATGTTTTAAATAGAAAAAAGAATAAACCATTAAATAAATTATCGAGAAATATGATGAATTAAATAAATTATAAATAAACGATAAAATATGTCAGATAAAATTAATCATTCAAATTATTTTTAAAATAAAATAATATATCAAATGAATCATTCAAATTCATTTTATCAATTGTTCAAATTATTTTTAAAATAAAATAATATATTAAATTAATTATTCAAATTATTTTTATCAATTATTCAAATTATTTTTAAAATAAAATAAATTTTCAAATAGCTTCTCTGAAGTATATTATTGATAGTGAAGAAAAAGTATGAAGCAATGAATGAAAGTATAAACAAAAATAAATGTTTACTGTTAAAAGTTTTTTTAACTTTGAATTATTACTGTTATGAAACTAAATAAATTTCAACTTTAAACTAATGTACTACGGAACTAATTAAAGTTCAACTTTTAACTATTGCTACGAAATTCTAAATAAGGTTTAGCTTTGAACTAATAACACTACGAAACAAAATAAAATTCAACTTTCAAGTAACACTTCCACGGAACTAAATAAAAATCTACTTTGAACTACGTTTACGAAACTCTGAATAAAGTTCAACTTTGAACCATTACTACTTCTACCAAACTCAACAAAATTCAACTTTGAACTATTTTTACGAAACTCTGAATAAAGTTCAACTTTGAATCACTACTACTTCTACCAAACTCAACAAAATTCAATTTTGAACTACTTTTACGAAACTCTGAATAAAGTTCAACTCTGAACTACTACTACTTCTACGAAATTCAATAAATGTTTCTCTTTTTTTAAAAACCTGATCAACATCAAATTTATTTTTCTATCAAATCCTCCTTCTCTTCATTTTACTTTTACGTTTATTTCTTTCTTTATTTATTTATTTATTTGCTTCTAGGAGGAAAAAGATTTACAAATCAAATTTGTGCGTGGCGCATATTATCATTTCACTTCACTTCTCTCCATTCACTTCCTTCTCCCTCTCCTCTCTCCGTACCCTTTTGAAACAAGTTTGTAATTCTTCTTTTCAACCAAATTCTTGCAAGTATAACATTCCTGATTAATAAAGATGGAAATTGTTCGATGTGTAATTCATTCGATTGTGAAATAAACATAATGTTTAATAGTAGATGAATAAGTTTGAGTAGTATGAGTCTGTCAAATAATGCTGTCCAGTGGTACATTTGCGCCAAACGTGAGGTAATCTTTTCTTTTTATTTTTATTAAATTAACAATTAATAAATTAATCATATACTTTAATGAAGTTATTTTCTTACTTACTTTTTGTTTTCTCTTACTTTTTCATACAAAAATAATAATGATATTTAATAATAATTGATAATAATTAATAATGATAACTAATAATAATAACAAATAATGATAACAACAATAGTGATAATAATAATGATATTAATAATAAGTAATAGTAATCACTAATAATGAATAATAATAGTAATAATAATACTGATAACAATAATAATAAATAATAGTGATTACTGATAATAGATAATAATAATAATAGTAGTAATAATAATAATAATGACAATAATAGTGATAACAATAATAGTTATAAAAATAGATAATAGTAATCACTAATAATAAATAATAATAATAATAATACTGATAACAATAGTGATAATAATAATAAATAATAGTAATTGTTAATAATGAATAGTAATAACAATATTGATAATAATAGTGATAGTAATAAATAATAATAATAATAATAATAATAATAATAGTAATAACAATAATAATAATAAATAACAATAAGTAATAATGATAGGTAATAATGATAAATGATAATAATAATAATAATAATAGTAATAATATTTTTATTATGATATGATTGTATACGTCATACCATACTTTATTTCTTTTTTTTTTAGTCTCTAAAATCATTCATTTCTAAATTTTGTCAAATAACTTTTTTTTTTCCGGATCATTTTCATATAAAATTAAAATTAGATTAACGTACTTTAAAATTAAAACACAAAAACTACCATTTATTTATTTTTAGATCTTTTGAAAAAACCAAGTATTAATCGCTGTAATTCAATTTTAAATTATATTAGTTTAATTTTAAATTAAGTATGAAATATAAGTGAGTATGTATCGTTAGACTAACACGAAATAAATGACCATGAAATTAAAGGACACAAAAAAAAAACAAACAAACAAACAAACGAACGATTTCGTTGTTTGTTTTTTTATTTTGAATTAAAAATTAAAAAAGGAAATTTATTGTGGAATTAGAGAAAATGGATTTCTGTACTACAATAACTTTTTTTTTATTTTTATTTTGTTCATTTTGGGAAGTTAGTGTAAAATTCAAACTACTTTTATATTCCATATGTTACTTAATATTACTTACTTAATATTATATGTATTACCAACTTAATATTACCTAATGTTACTTAATTAGTTTCTTAATTACATTTTACTTTTTTAATCACATTGGTTACTCAAACATATTACTTCATTTAATTTACCTTTTTTTGTACCTGTTTATCTTCTTATCTTCTATTCGAAAAATTTGATTTACAATGAATGAAACTATGAAAAAGGAATTTTTTGATAATTTAAAAAAAAAATTAAGCACATTAAATTAAAAAGTAAAAATTAAAATATGGAGGAAATAATCGAGTAGCTAAAATGAAAGTAATTAGTATAAAACTTTCGTTTGAAAAAATTTTTAATTAAATCATTATCAATTTACCTTGCATGTAAATTCTATAATAACTTGTTAGCAAAAGTAACAGTAAAAGACTAACTTGTTTTTTTTTTTCAAAAATATTTTCAACATTTAAATAAAATGAAATTTGATACGAGATTATGGTATACTTTTTTCTTTTTTATTAAACAATTTATTAAATACTTTTTTTATTAAATAAAAATTAAATGCAATTTTTTATTTAAAACAAAACTAATTGTAATTTTAGTAAAATTTAATATTTTATTTAAATACTGTCTAAATTATTGTTCTCATTGTATTGTGTCTTTTTGTCTTAAATGTAATTAATTAATTAATAATTAATTCTTCAATATGTTTCTTTTTAATCAATTTTCATTTTTTCATTCGCAAAATTATGATCATTTTTAGTTGAAGTCGTAAAAATTCAATTTGAAATCATAAAAATTTAATTTTATTATTTTTCTCTAAAAACTTTTTATAAATGTAAAATGATGAAAAATAAATGATAATGACAACCAGTAATTGATTTTTGTTTTTGATATGATAAAAAAACTTATTCGAAAGATAATTTAAAAAAAATTTAATTCAAATTCCATTTTTTTTATCATTTAACTTTTTAGCTTAATGTAGCAGTAGAAAGCAATTTTAAAAGCTATTGCATTTGCCACGTTGTTTTTTTGAAAAAGATTTTAAAAGTTTAAATAAAAAATCCAAAAGAGAAAAATGATTCATTTTAATTTAATTTGAAATTTTATTTAGTTTTCCAGTCGAAAATAATCTTAAAGAAATAATTTAAATTTTAGTTTAGTTTTCTAATTGAAAATAAATTTTTAAAAAAAATAATTTAAACTTTAGTTTTCTTTCATTTTACCTTACAATTTTACAATTTAATTATTTTACCTTACAGTTCAAAAAACGATGATTACTTTATCGATGCATTTTATAATATTTACCTTAGAGTTCATAGTTTTATAATACTTTATGATACTTACTACTAAATACTTTATGATGCTTACTATCAGATGATACTATTTCCCAAATACTTTAGCATTATGCAAAATTTTCCTTTTTCTTGTCTTTCTTATACTTTTTATTTATTTGTAAAAGTTAAATTTGAAAATTTAATTTGTTGAAACTTTAACTTTTTGCAAAAAAAAGTTCTTCGGTATCTATTATAACATTTTTTGTATTTCAAATTGTATTTTTCAAATTTTCTATTTAAACTGTATTTTTCAAATTTTCTATTTAAACTGTATTTTTCAAATTTTCTATTTAAACTGTATTTTTCAAATTTTCAAATTTTCTACATTCTAAGAATTACATCATGATTATTACCTTAACCATATTCAATCAAATTGATAATTAAATTGACATTGAAGAATGATTTGCGTTGATTGCTCTGATATCATTAACTTTGATTTATTTCACCTGTGTAAACATATAGTAACAATTATTTGCTTGATCATTGATCTTTCTTTCTCATAAAACTTTTTAAAAATTTAAATTTAAACTAAGAAAATGGAAGAAGAAAAATTAGCTTGATTTGAATTTTATTGATAATCATCGAGTAAAGAAAGAAACGAAATGATAACAAATTTAATTGTTATTAAAAATTTTATTAACAATTCATGATCGTAATATGGTATGTTTAATTTCGAAAAATGATTTATTTTATGATAAACTTTCTCTTCATTGGTATTTAGGTTAAGTATAAATTCAATATAATTTGAAGATTAATTCGTCTATCTATTAAATATGTCAACAGTCAAGGATAATTCAACCATTGAAAATTTGAAAGGTTTTAAAATTTGAAAATTAGTTTTAACTCTATTTTCTCTTTTATCATTTTCAGTTACAAATTGAGGGATATTCGTTTTAGTAAAAGTACGCTTAAAATAACATTTAGTTATTATTTAGTAACATTTATTTACTCACTTATTCATATTTAACTTTTAGCTATTTACTTATTCATATTTAAATTTTAGCTACTTATTCGTTCTTATTTAAATTTTAGTTATGCACTTATTCAAATTTAACTTTTAGTTATTTACTTATTCATGTTTAAGTTTTAGCTATTTACTTATTCATATTTAAGTTTTATCTACTTTTTCTTATTTAAATTTTAGTTATGCACTTGTTCAAATTTAACTTTTAGTTATTCACTTATTCATTTTAAGTTTTAGCTATTCATTTAATCATATTTAAGTTTTAGCTATTTACTTATTCATATTTAAATTTTAGCTACTTACTCGTTCTTACATAAATTTTAGTCATTCACTTATTAATTTTAAGTTTTAGCTATTCATTTAATCATATTTAAGTTTTAGCTATCTACTTATTCATCATTAGCTATTTAGCTATTCACTTATTCATATTTAACATTTAGCTATTTACTTATTCATATTTAAGTTTTACCTACTTGTTCTTATTTAAATTTTAGTTATGCACTTATTCAAATTTAACTTTTAGTTAGTTACTTATTCATATTTAAGTTTTAGTTATTCACTTATTCATATTCAAGTTTTAGCTATTTACTTATCACTTACTTATTCATATTTAACATTTAGCTATTTACTTACTCATATTTAAGTACAATTTTTTTTCCAAAATTAACATATACAACCTATGCTAAGTAAAATATTGAAAATTTTGCAATGTAAAAGTTTTTTTTCAAATCTTTTATGAAATGATAGAAAATCGAAAATTTTTAATTTCAATTTCAAGGTTATATCTCACTTTTCAATTCAATACTAATCAAACAAAGAGAAGAAAGAAAAAATGATAAATAAAAGAGGAAAAAAAATTCTTTCTATTTACTCAAAGTGCAAATGATGACAATTTTTGTATTTTTGTCAATTCTCGGTTTAATGGCATATATTATTACAGTTTTTTTTTTCTTTTCTTTTCTTTTCCATTATTATTTAATTTTACTTATCTTTTTAGAAAGTAAAGTAATTTTAAGAATAAAGAATAAATGCTAATTTTTGAATTTATTTTAAATATGATTAAGTAAATAGCTAAAATTTAAGTATGAATAAGTAAATAGCTAAAAGTTATGTATGAATAGGTAAATAGCTAAAATTTAAATATAAATAAATGATTAGCTAAAACTTAAATATCAGTAGCTAAATAGCTAAAATTTAAATCTGAATCAGTAAGTAGCTAAAATTTAAACATAAATAAGTATGTAGCTAAAACTTAAATATGAATAAGTAAATAGCTTAAATACGAATTAGTAAATAACTAAAACTCAAATTTTTCAAATTTATATAAATTGAAAAGCTTCCTTCTGCTAGTACTAATAACTTATCTTTTGCAACATAAAACAGCACCTTAGCATGGAATAAAGTTAAATTAATCTATTAAGCCTCAAATTTCCTATAACTTTTAGTTTTAGCTATCTACTTATTCATATTTAAATTTTAGTTGGTTACTTATCCATCTTTAAAAAGTAAAATGAAGTGAAATTATTGTATTGTAAATATGAAAACAAAAAAAAACGAAATATAAATATAAAAAAAAGAGATACTTAAATATAAATAAGTAAATAGTTAAGTGTTAAATATGAATAAGTAAATAACATTTAGTTATCATTTATTAATTTAATATATTTACCTATAAAAAGCTAAAAAATGATCAAGGTACCATTACCTGTAATTAATAATTGTATATTTAATAATTAATTATATTCAAGTAATAGTTAATGAATGTATACTCAATAATTAATTTTATTTAAGTAATAATCAATAATGGAAAATGAAACTTAAATTCAGCCATAATCCTAAGTATAATTACTACCATTTCCTGTAATTAATAATTGTATATTTAGTAATTAATTATATTCAAGTAATAATTAATAATCATCAAATGTAATCATTCATTTTCTGATGAATTTTCCAATTTGTCGAATTTTAAAAATTTAGAATTGTTATTACACTTCGATAAACTATAAAATAATGAATGAGCAAAAAAGCATTATGTGAATTCAAAATATTTTCTCATTTCAAATATTTCAAAATTTCAAATTTCAAATCTCATTTCAAAAGATTTATAATACAAAAAAAAAATTCAATGCAAAGATTTAAATTATAAAAATACATCTTGAATAATTGTTTATCTTTGAAATTTTCAAATAACTCTCTCAATGACAACTTATTATTTACATTGTTTACATATATGTATGTAAAGATTACTTTCACAATTTCTTGCACTCAAGAAATTTCAATTTATTTTGAAATTTTTTTTTCCTTGCCCATGAATATTTGTGTACAAATTTTTATCCAATCTATTTACTTATTGCCTAAATTTCGATATGAAAAAAAAATTTCAAATGATAATTTTTGTCATGAAGGGAAGAGATAAAATTCAGGAAATTTAGGAAACTTTTTCAAATTTAAAATATCTTTGCTTTTTTTTGAAAAAGTTTTATATTAAAAAAAAGAACAGATATTATGGCAGATAACGATAATTAACTAACTTACGTGAATTTACGCGACTAACGTACGTGTATGCATGCATATAAGCATTCTAAATTTTTTTAAAACAGTGATACTTAAATATGAATAGGTAAATAGCTATATGTTATCTAAGCGCAGTTTTAAAACAGATATCTTCCAATTTGTAAATGGAAATGATAAAAGACATAGGAAGGCAGATAATGATAAAATTCTTATTAGCCTTTGAACTAACGTACGTGTACTTATAAGCATTTCTAGATTTTTGAACTAACGTACGTGTATATATGCATATAAGCATTTCTAATATTTTCAATTAACGTACGTGTATGTATGCATATAAGCATTTCTAAAATTTTCAATTAACGTACGTGTATATATGCATATAAGCATTTCTAAAATTTTCAATTAACGTACGTGTACGTATAAATATGAAAATTTCGAAAATTTTCAACTAACGTACGTATACGCATGCATATCAGTACTTTTTAAATTTATAGCCCATTCAAGTTATCTCTCTTGATTTAATTAATACCAATAAATTTCAACGAAAAAGTATTACACCAAATTTCTTTTCGGAATTTCACAAAAAAAAAAAAAGAAATTAAGAATTTAAATTTTAGCATTCAAATTAATGCTTGTGAATTAATCGAACAGCAGTATAGCATAGATTTTTAATGGGTTTTAAAATAGGTTAAAAGAGAAGAAAAAAAGAAAAGAAACGAAAAAAAAAGTTTTTATGCATATTTGAAAATTACAAAAAAAATTTTTCGAAAATTCTTTTCTTTTTTTAAATTTAAAAATTTTTTTTAAAAATTAAAAAAAATTGTCATATGATGCAAAAATTTATATGATATTTGTAATAAATTTAATGTGGCATACTTTAAATATGGTTATATATTAGTTCCAAAAAAAAAAAAAAAAAAAAATAGATCTAATCAGTTAAATCAGTAATTTCCTCTTCATTCATGCATTCATTCATTATCTCCTGATCCGAATTGTCCGGTTTTTACACAGGATAACAGGTTTCCTTTATTTATAATTCTAGAAATATCCTGTATCAGACTTGAATATAATTTAATTTCTACTATCATGAGCATCACTCCTGAAATATTTAATTTAAATCTAGTTTTCTCGAGTTTTTTTTTTTCAAAATTATATCTGAAGAAAATACAAGAAAAAAAAGTCCTTTTATTACTTATCATAATTTATTACTTGTCATAATTTTAATTCATCATAATTTATTACTTGTCATAATTTTAATTCATCATAATTTATTACTTGTCATAATTTTAATTCATCATAATTTATTACTGATCATAATTTCAACTTATCATAATTTTAATTTATCATAATTTTTTGATATTACTCATTATCATTTGATATTGCTGAAGATACCTTTAAATGTTTCTTTTCATAAAATCTTTTCTTGATGATATTGGATGATTAATATCATTTCTTATAATATTTGCATTACTTATATTACTTTTTTTTATTACTCATATTGCTACTACATATTACTTATATATTACTTATATAATACTTATATTACTTTGCTTATACTGCTATTACGTAATTTCTTGTAATATTTGCATTACTTATATTACTTTTTTTTATTACTCATATTGCTACTACATATTATAAGTTTTTTTATATTACTTTACTTATACTATGCGTATTACTTATAAATTACTTATATATTACTTGCATAATACTTCTATTACTTTTTAGAGATTACAGTTTTAAATTCCTTATTATCATTTCTTATGGTTTTTCACTCTTTAAAAAGAAGTGAAAAGAAAAAAGGAAAGAACTTTAAATAAAACAACTGTTCAGTTGGAACAGAAAAGATATGAGAATAGAAAGTAACAAAGGTTACTTGGGGTCATCGATTATGTTATATTCAATTTCAACAATTTCTATTAGAATATTTTGTAATAATTTAGCAGTTTAAAGTTGTTTGTAAAAATGCTCTGATAATAAGTATGATGATAAATTTTGATTGAGAAGGGAAAAGATATAATCTTTGAAGCAAAGTGTTTCCCGCATCTATGAATTGCAAATGTAACTTAAGCTTAAGATTAAATTATCTCGAACATTAAGTTGTTGTAATTTATTGCTTACATTTCAATTAACATTATTTAATTGTTGCATTTAAATATAATAAATTTATATACGCTATGTAAATATATTGCAAATAATCATCCCATGTCATGTTATTTTTTTGTTATCATGATTTTACAATTTATTTTTATCATCATAACATTGATACAAAATTTATTATGCATATATAATCAATATTGTTATAGCTATATATATTGGAATGAATAATTAATCATGATATTGTTACAGTTAAGTAACTGTAACTTATATTGGAATGAGCAATTAATCATCATAATAATCATAATATCTAATCATTGATGCATGAATCATTAATACATTGTTAGAATGATGATATATTTACATCAGAATATAATTAATCATAATACCTAATCAATTATTTTTTAAATAGTTAATAATTAATTAATAGTTTAAATAGTTAGATAATTAATTAATGTTAATAATTAGTTAGTTAATGATATCATAATCATTATTATCATTACAATAACAATTATAATAGATACAAATAAACAGAGAATCTTGATATTTTATAAAAATGAATGAAACTGTTTACAGTATATAAATCGTAATTCGTAATATACATATAATCACTATCATAATTCGCTGTATAAACATTATTCGAGATATTTTTATAGTCATAAGTGATAAAGAATTTTTATTTCTGCAACGCAGCAAAAGATTAGTTTTGTAATAAAACAGTGGAATAATTTGAAGAATAGCTAATATTACTTTTGAAATGAAAATTTAGCAGTAACTCTATGATATTTACTTTACTCAGGTATCATAATACCTAAGTAAAGAGATATAAAATATGAATGTTACTTAGAGAAAATAAAAATAAAATCGATTTAACAGAATGCCAAATTTTCATCTGAACATTGCCGAAATTAGGAATAAAATTTAAAAATTGATTAAGTTAATTTATTTTTTCAACTTATTTAAATATTATCAATTAAAACACCCTACTTTTTATTTCTCCTTTCTTTATTACAGTTATTGATATGTATTCCGGAAAATTATACTCCGGAAATACGGATACAAAAATAGTTTTTCTTTTCCTTCAAAAAAGGATAAATGTATTGGAAATTTAAAGCATGAAATAAGCTTGCTTAGAAATTTGCTATCTTCTACTGATATTATCAACGATTGATAATTAAGGGATGATATCATCAAATGGAAAGCTGTTAACGTTTCATCAGCTAAGTTGTATTGTATGACAACAATTTATCAATTTGATAAATAATTTGATAAATTTGATTAAATGATAGAGAACATTTTCAATTATGCTTGTAAATAAGAGAGAAATAAACAAACTTTTACTAAATTCAATTTCAAATAATTTGAGAATATTTTTTCTCCATGATTAACCGTACTTTAACCTACCGTTTATACTTTAACCATATCGGTTAACAGTATTAGTAAAATTTCAACGTTTAGAAAATAAATCATTCATTATTAGCTGCTAAGTTTCTTGCTTAATTAAAGCTTACCTTTTCTACAATCAGTTAATTAAATAATTTAATTAATTAATTATTCGATGAATTATCGAAGCAATTGAAAGTGTTGATAATTTTGCCGGAAGTTAATTCAGCATGAAATATGCGTGCGCATTCTTAAAAAATTTCATCCATTTCATATTTTTAACTTATTTGTAAAATGGATTTGATGATATCAATATTTGTGCTTATGCTATCCTTAAACTAATAACGAAAAGCAATAAACTGTTTCTTTAAATGTACCACTTCTTGAAAGTTTTGAAAAAAAAAGGTAATACTTCAAAAGTCATAAAATAAAGTTTAATGAGTCATAAAATACTCTATTGGCCGCTTTTTTTTAAAAAAAAAATTAACTTCTCGAAATTTAAATAATTCGAAAAATAAATTAAGTCAATAAAATTTATTTAATTTCAAAAGAGTTATTTTGAAAACAAAAAAAAAACATTCCGAAACAATTATACTTTGAAACTAAAGCTCTGAAGCAGTTATGTGATAGCATAATAGTTTTTAAAAATAATCGAAGAGAAACTGAAATGAAATTATATGGAAATGATTATTTAAATTATTTTTTGAATTTGATAAATAACTAAAATTAGGTAAATTTGATAAACAACTAAAATAAATAAAATTTTTGAATTTGATATAAATAATTAAACTTGTATAGCAAATTTTAATAAAGTAATTCTATAATAAAGTAATTCTTATAATAAAGTAATCTTAATAAAGTAATAATTTTTTTTTCTTATAAGTAATTCTTATAATAAAGTAATTTTAATAAAGTAATTCTATAAACAAAGTTTAGAAATTTGAGATCTTTGTGAAAAAAAAAATTAACTTTATATCATTATAGTTTATTTAATATTTAAATTGTCATCTGACCAATTTTAATATATCCACGTGAAATCGTAGTATCATTTTAATTTCATTTCATAATTTTAGGCATATTATACTTTAATTTTACGAAATTGAATTTTTCCACTTTCTTTTATTTTGGTAGAGCTGAAAAATATGCAAATAAGACTTTGTGTCTTCTTCAATTTTTCGTCACTTATTTCTTTCGATCCAAGGAGCATCTGTTGTTACTTCTATATGATCGATGAATTTTCCATTTGAAATTGCTAACATTAAAATTTTCATTTAATAAAATTTATAGTATGAAGTAGTGAATGGGGGAAAAATTTTCAATATTTTCTAAAATAATAATAACATTTTTTTTTAAATTAAAAAATTTCAATTCTAACAAAAATACATACATCTTCTATTACTATCATTCATTTTACTGCTATTACCTATTTTTTAAATTAGCTTAAATTTAGCTAAAATTAATTAAATTAGCTTAAAATTGATACAGAATTTTGAATCTAAGATAGCTGTATTCTTAAATTTTAGCTAAAATTAATTAAATTAACTGAAAATTCACATCAAGAATTTTGAATCTAAGATAGCTGCATTTAACAAACAAGAAAACAAAAAACTAGAACTTTATAAATTTTAATTTAAAATTTTGTAGAGTGGAAATCAAACGCAAAATGGAAGTGTTGCAGCTGTTGAAGCAAAATGCACGCTTAAAAATCGTCCAGCATTACGTCTTGATTCACGTCTTGTTTGCAAATATGAAGTTTTAGCTGTTATTGGAAAAGGTTCATTTTCACAGGTGAAAATTTTTTTTCTCCCACCTGTAAATAAACTGAATATAAGTAAACTTTAGAATTATATTTATATATAAATAAAGCAAACAAACTTTTTTAAAAAAACAAATAAACTTATAAATTATAAAAAAAATTAAATAAAAAATTATCAATAAACTTTTAAATTTATGAATTTAAATTTACTGCAAAAATTTTAATCTCAAATCAAATTATATAATATATATCAAATAATCGAAGAATCGATAATAATATACTAATGACACGTCAAACGATGCTAATAACACGTCAAAAGATACGAATAACGAGTCAAACGATACGAACAATACGTCAAACGATGCTAATAACACGTCAAAAGATACGAATAACAAGTCAAACGATACGAACAATACGTCAAACAATAGAGGAAATTATGATACAATAAATGTTTAGCTATTAAATGAAGTGAAAAAAAAAATTAAACTTTATTTTAATGTAATATATTTTAAGGTAAATTGTAAATGTATTTCAGTTTAATTAATATCATTCATTTTACTGTCATCACTTATTTTTTAATTACATTAAATTAAATTATATTAAAATGATTCGTATCGATTTCTAGGTTCTTCGGGTACAACATCGACTTACGCATAAATATTATGCCGTAAAATTGGTTTCATCTGATTGTGGTACTGTAAATAATGAATTATCAATATTAAGTCGTGTACAGCATCCGTATGTGATTAGACTTGAAGAAGTATGTAAATATTTATATTATTAATATTCTCTTCATTTCATGAAATGAAATTCATGATTAAATCTGAATGATCATGTGATCAATCAATCAATCAATCATATAGTTAATTTACAAAAATTAATAACTATTTATTGTAATGGAAATGGTACGGGATAAAAGGTATGTACCTGAAACGGTATTGTTCATGAGAATTATTTATTGTAATCGAAATGGTACGGGAGAAAAGGTATGTAAATACCTGGTATGTACCTGAAACGGTATTATTGTTCATGAGAATTATTTATTGTAATGGAAATGGTACAGGAGAAAAGGTATGTAAATATCTGGTATGTACCTGAAATGATATTATTCATGAGAAATACTATCATAAATTAAAATTAATTTTAATTTTAGGTATTTAAATCTTCATCACGGTTATTTATTGTAATGGAAATGGCAAGTGGTGGTGAAATGTACAATCGAGTGGTAGCAAAAGGAAGATATTCGGAAGCCGAAGCTCGACAAGCACTTCGAATGCTCCTAAATGGTTTAGCATATTTACATAGTATTCGGGTGACACATCGTGATTTGAAACCGGAAAATTTATTATACAGTGATGCAACACCGGATGCAAGACTTCTCATTACTGATTTTGGTTTAGCATATCAGGCGCAAACATCGGAGGAGAAAATGACCGAAACATGTGGTACACCGGAATATATTGCTCCAGAAGTAAGTGATCAATTTTTTTCTCTTCAGTATATTTTTTGTTAATTTAAATATAAAAAAATTTTTTTTAATCTTTTTAACCTTTTTTTTTAACCTTTTTTTAATCTTTTTTTAACCTAAAAAATTTTTTTAACCTTTTAACCTTTTTGAAATGTTTATTTTTACCATTAAATGAGTGAAATATTTTAAAATTAAACTTTTGAAAAAAATTTTTCAAGGTTCTTCTTCGTTCCGCATATACGGATAAAGTGGATATGTGGGCAGTTGGAGTTATTGCATATATTTTAATGTCCGGTATAATGCCGTTTGATGATGATTGTCGATCTCGACTGTATACACAAATTATTACAGCTAATTATATTTATTATCCACAGGTTTAATTTTATCCCAAACCTTATTTAGGTAACCTTGACTTCACTTTGGTTTGTGTAATTAACCCAAATTATGCAAATTTAAGAGAATATTTTGTAAATATAAAAATTAATTTTGTAATTTGTCGTTTAAAATATTCCAATAATTTGGTGGTATAATTTTAAAGATATAATTTATAGTTAAACATTTTTTTTTTAATTTGAAATAAAAAGGTTGAAACAGGTAGAATTAAGGATGGGGAAAATATTCCAATAATTTGGTGATATAATTTTAAAGATATAATTTATAGTTAAAATTTTTTTTTAATTTGAAATAAAAAGGTTGAAATAGGTAGAATTAAAAATAGGGAATGTTTTTTAAATTATTAAACCCTAATTATATCTATTAATAAATTCAGTTCTGGTCCGGTTCGGAATTAGCAAAAGATTTCGTAGATGCATTGCTAGAAACGGATCCGGAAATACGATTGAGTGCAACTGATGCAGTAAAACATGAATGGTTTATGGGAGGGAATCGAAGTCAACTGAAAGTAATTATCAAAACACGACCTGCTTCTGATTTCACAACAATTCAAAGGGTAAGAGAAATTGGATATTGTAATTTTTAATATTAAACTAGAAGTTGATCATGAAATGATTTCATCGATTTCTCATATTTCATTTCTGATCCTATCGATCCAATCGATTATTCATAAATAGATTTATGAAAGTAAAAAATTTTTACACAACAACGTCAATATTAGATTCCATTTAACTTAAATATTTAACTTAAAATCTTTTAATTATTTAATTTAATTTTATCTTCCGAGAAATTTCTAAAAAGAGACTTACTCTATAGTTTAATCTTTTAAAAGTCTTAACCTTAACCTTCCTAAAAACCTTTTAAAAATTTTTTAAAAACGCATATCAGTGTTTTTTTGTTTAGAAAAGGAAAATCGATGACAGTTATAAATTACTGCAGAATTAATTTTGAGTTATAAATTACTAATTAATTTTGTAATTTCTCCATTTTCATATTAAATTTTCTTTTGCTTGAAAATTTTGAATTTCAATTTACCTCAATATTTCATTTCTTTTTAAACCAGTTGAATATATTGTATAAAAATTAGAATCAGGATTGGGCAAAATTAAATTTAAACTGATAAAGATTTAATACAGGTTTACTAAATTGTTGCAAATATAGTCGATTGATTGGATCAATAATTTTATCAGTGTCACATTGATCTTCACCTGTTTCCATATATGGAAATCAATTTATTGCATTTACAATAATGTAGTAAACCTGATTTTAAATACTGGAAAGATGCTATAATCCTTTTTCCTGAGGCATTTTCCAAATATTACAAAAATGCTTAAGTAACATTCATATTAAATTTTCTTCGTCTACGTGAAATTGTCTTAAATTGAATTAAATACTTAAGTAACATCTTAACTTATCAATACTATAATACCAACAAGGGTATTTTTCGTTCTTTTTGCACTTCAACTTGTAGGTTTTTCTTTTTTAACTTACTTCTTTTGATATATGGAGGTCAAATTACTCTAAGGTTAAATGAGCTTTTGCACCTTGTCCATGAATTTGGAAGTATTTTAATCCTGTCACAAATAAATTATCTCCTTTTATGTCTACGTGAAATTGACTTAAATTGACTTAAATAATTTGAAAATTGACGTTGAACTGATATTTCGGGCAATATCAATAATAAAATAATTCTACGAATGAATTATTGAAATAAACTAATCAACGAGAAATGAAATAACTTATTTTTTGCTATTTACTTTTTTCAGACACGTTCTTCACGATCAATTCGAAGTGTTACACGTTCCGATCATGGTCATCGTGTTGATCCACGTGAAGTTGATCGTTTAGCTAGTGATTTACAACGTTTAGCAAAATTTCAACAACATTCAACTAAACATTACGGTTTCTTATAGTTTTTTTTTTTTTTTTCATCATGCATTTTTGTTTTAAATCACAAATAATCAATCCATTAAAAAATTTCTATTATTTTCTAAAATTATCCATTATCTTTTATCGATTACAAAAAACAAAAACCTTGAAATCGTTATTTGCTTTTGAAAATACTATTTACTGTATCATCTTATTATTGTATGTTTATATCCTGAATGATATATACAGATTAATTAATTAATTAATTAATTAACAGATAACTAATGCTCAAATTTATTCAAATTGTTTGTACCGTAGTGATTAAAAAATCTCAGATAATGCATGTATTGATTTAAATCACCTAAATATTTTAATATCTTTTTTTCAAGTACGCTCTTTGATAATTGGAATAAAATAACTGATCAGAATATGAGTTAAATTAGAATTTCATATATAAATATAGTAAGTCTATTGTAGATTACAGTTAGTGATATTGTACTGTAACATTGTACTGTACATTTTCTGTTTTTTATTTTTCTTATATTTTCGTTTTAAAATTTAACGAAAAAACATTTTTTTTTTAATCTACTAATATTTTTTCTATGATATGGTATATTCAACTTATCATTGTGAAATATGTAATAGCTACATTAAGAGGTGTTTAGAAAATTGTTTAAATTTTAAATTACCTGTCAAATATGGAATATTTGAATTATCTGGTAATTTCACTAAGTCATTCTGTTTGCTTTCGCTATTGATAATATTGTAAATCTTTCGGCCAAAAAGAAAGAAACAATGAGAGTTTGTTAACGTGAGTACGTGAGAAACGTGAGAATTTATTGAGTGTGAAATGAAGAAATGTATGTTTTGTATGTATAAGATGAAAACCATTGATTAAAATATGATAAAAATTATCAGTCAGTATGATAAGGGAAAAGTGATAAGAGAAGAGAAAATTTTTATTGTTATTGTCTCAAAATATGATAAAAATTTGATAAAGTTACCAATCAGTATGATAAGAGAAAGTGATCAAGGAAAAGAGAAAGTTGTAAAAAATTTTATTGTTTATCGTCTTTCAATTTTAACTTTTCCGGATTTTCATAATGTATATACGTACAAACTTCTTTTTTTCTCTCTCCCTCTCTCTCTCTCTTAATTCTTTAACTTTTTTGTTTTATTCTCATTTTGTTTTTTGTATTCAAGAAACAATTTGTTTTTTTTTTTAATTTAAAAAAAGCTTGAAAGTAGATGATGATTCTTTGAAGAGAAAAAAAAAAATCTTCATTTGTAACATTTGCTTCTTTTTTTTTTCTTATTTTGACTTATTATTTGAATTTTGAAAATAAATCATTATGAGATACTGTAGTGAAACAGTTTTTCATTACCATTCTTTCATTACTGACTTTGAAACTAAAAACAACATCAGTAAATGATTAATTATCAGCAATGTTATTAAAGTGAGTGAAAGACCAGTTTTGAAATCAGGACAAGAAAGGTTGTCATTCTTATTGTTATGCTTCTCATTTTGTAAATATGATTTTTATGGGGATCTTTTCATATTTCTGGTAGTTAAATTTAATTAGAAACTAGCTATATGAGTTTTATTCTAACTATGACTAATGCATCTTCTTTCATTATCCGATCAAAATGCAAAAATTCCAATTTTGAAATATTGAATAAAAATCATTGACAACAATAACTTAATTATGTTAGATTTTATAGTTAAATAAAAAGTAGCAAATGTTTATTGCAACAATGATAATTTCATACTCAATCGTTTCTGATAAATGATTATAGCAAAAAAAAAGAAATACATGAAATGAGCAATTCTATTCTCATAATTCAAAAAAAAAATTCTGACAGTTCAAGAAAAAAAAAACTAAAAACATGACTCTCAACGATATTATCGAATATCGAACATAAATTTTATAAATAATTTCTTGATATGCAATAATGGTATATGGTAGGATGTTTTTTTTTTTTTAAACCATCTTTTAATCATTATTTTTTTATTTGAATAACAAAATTTTTGTAGATTGTAGAAATACTGTTTGCAATTTAATATTGAAATATTAAAAGTATCGTCAATACGAATAACATTATAATAGAGTAATATCCTTAGCATTTCTCGAATTTAAAATTGATATCTATTAATCAAGTTTTTTGTGTAACTACATGCCTTCTTTACGAAATACACTCCCTTGACCTATAATGAGCAAACTTTTTTTCCACTAAATGTCGTACCTGTCACCAGAAGTGCAAAAAAAAACTTTTCAAATGACCTGGATAATATATCGTAGGTTGCAAAAAAAACAACTTGGAATTTCAAACTACATCATCCTACATCATGAAATGATTGAGTATTGCGAAAATTTTACCACATTATTTAAAATTTCGAAATCAAACTCATTTTAAATGTTGTAAGGAATAAAATAAGTAAATTTTATTTATTAATAATATATGAGCAATAAACAATGAAATTACACTTCGAAATCCTATTAAATATATCAAAGTTTTCGTTTTTTATTTAATTTTTGCATTTTTTTGGCAAAATATTCCTTACTCGAAATTTCGCTGATAGTTACATTTCCACGTGATGGTTGCAATCTAACCTAAAATTTAAGTTTAAATAATAAAGAATACATCGTAAAAAGTGATATCCTCATAAGAGTTCATTCGAGTCTTATAAAGAACTAACTTTCTGTGAACATTTAAAAAATAAAATAGCTAATGATTACTTAGAATAAAAGATGCTTGAAAATTAAATTGGCGGACTAAAGCAGAATTATAATAAAATCCACCAACTTCATCTTTCTGCGTACCCTCTTCATCGTTTTTATCAACAGATTTCTGCACTGATCTTTTGCCAAAAATAGCCCATTTATCTTTTTCTGACATTTTTGGAAAACACCTGCCTTTTTTGTGCCTGAAATAGTGAATTTTTAACAATGATGCAACAAAAATCCATTATTTGTTATGCTAATTGCTTACTCTAAAAATTTAATTAACCATATTTCCAAACACATTAGACATAAATTTATTTTTAGAAGCTTATTTAATCATCAATAAATGTGATAAACGTCCAAAGTTTATCTTTCTACAAAATTTTATTATTAGAATTTTACATAAACATTTCAGATTTATAGTAATCATCACTTTCAGTAAGTCTCCTCTATTAAATGTCTGCCACTTTTATCGTATTTCCAGTATTCTGAAGTGGTTCTTCAAAACCTACTAAAATCTAATCTTTCCCCATTACAGAGAAAACTCTCAGAAGGAATTTCTTGCTATGACAAGATGATCAAAACATACTCATTCAAAATCATTTTTGATTGCACTCTGTTTAAGCTTTTTTCGCTTTGTTTAACTTTTGGTTTCTTTTTCTTTTTATTTAAATCAGCTAAAATAGCTGCAAAGCTATCATGATGGGCAACCAAAACGTCATCGCTTCTTTCAGTACACCCTAAACCTGAAATCAAAATTTTAAACGCAATAGCTGCAATTATCTAGCGTTAATTCAATGGAAGACATTTTAAATCTTTTTAAATTACCAATCATGCCAGATAATGTTATTGATCTAAAACAAACATCATAGATTATACTTCTTTTTTCACTTATTTAATTTGTGATATAATTTCTAGCAGTGACAGTAAAATTTTGAATATTAACTGTTTCAAAATTCTACATTGAAAACTCCTCCACATGAAACATATATGCTTTGTTTTTACAGTAATCGAAAAAAATTTTAATTTCTGAATTGAATCCTTCGTTTCAGCTATAATTTTTAAATAAACAAAAAAAAAATTCACGATCAATTACAGGTACCTAAGCAATATATAAAACTTTATCAACTCACTCAAATAAATCTCTTTAAGAAAAAAAATCTCCATCTCTGCGCACTAAAAAATATTTAGAGATAAATTGCAATAGAAAAAAAAGAACCTCTCGTTGAAACGTTTGCGTTTGGTCGTAAATTCTCAGTGATTCCTTGTTCATATTTGCCCAAACCACAACCCGGTTTCCATCCCATTTTCTCTAGCATTTTTTTCCCAAATTTAGAATCATCTGAAAATGCAAAATTCTTTTCAGGAAATGAAATTCTATAAAGCTTATGAAGTGAGAAAAGTTGAAACATACCATTCTGCCATGTCATATCTTGTGAATTTACCAAAAGTTATCAAAAAAGATATCATAAACTTCTGCTCTTTTCTTCCACACCTTTTATAAGTTCCGTTCTGAAATTGGTATATATATGATTTCATATATTTCTAGCTTTTTCATCGACTTTTAAGCAAGATGAAAAATACAATATTGTAGCAAAATCAAAAAAGAAAACTTTTTCAGTGTATAAGCATATTTGATAATTTGAAATCCACCTACTTCTCTAATAAATTATTTATTTACTACGATTAAAATTACTCATTGATAGTCGAAAAAATGTACAAAGAATGCACAAAACCTTACAACGAAGAATATCGATCTGATGGAGATATAGGAAACATAGATTAAGGAAAACAATATATACAAAATAAAAATATGTAAAACATAAAAAACAAAAAATTAGATGTACAAAGATTCTAAAAATTATTAGCTAACTGAAAGTCCAGTCTATTTTCACTACACCTATTACGAATTGCTAATAAATAATGCTACGTAATTATCATAAAAATTGATAAAGATACATAAAAAGTAAGCATATCAAGTCATGTTCATCAATATACACATCCTTTCACTGATTAAAAGATTGAAGGTCAAAAAAGACTACGAATTTCTTATCAAAACTAATATATCAATTCAATTCATTTACTCACCGATTAGACTCTCATTGGTTTAAATTTTCAAATGGCTTATGAAACTAGCAATAAATACAAACATCAATAAATAAGCAATAACAGATTTGATAATAAAAGCATAGTTTTTTCAGAAAATAGTCTGCTAAATTTATATTCGTACAAATTCTAGATTTTCTAGAACTTTCTCCTACATATATCCGATTAAGAAAAATAAATATCATCCAATCAAATTAATGAGAAACTGGAACTATGGAAATTTAATCAAGAGGACAATCAACTTTTTCATGATACATTAAACTTGAAATATCTGCCCAAAGATAATATCACTTGCGTGGAATGTTTAAAATGCAAAGACTTATTCAAGAAATTACAGATCCGTAAAAACTAGACGCATAAATTTTAAGAAGCAGTATGTAGTTCAATAATCCAAATTTCGGATGTCCAAACCATTTTCATTGGTGCTCCCTGATAAAGCGTACCAGCTGTAACAAATAATTGCGTTTGTGGTGAAATCTGATACAAACCATAAAAATATGGCAGCATCCAATAAGCAATCGGCGCAACTGTATAGAATTGTCCTGCATGTGTATGTCCTGGAAAAATTTTTAGATCTATTTTAGATCTAATTTTAGATTTATTAATAATTACATACAGATATAATTTCGCAGTTGAAACTAATACAAGTGAATGCATCTTTATTCACCGAAACACTTCCAATCATTTCTAAATGGGTTGAAAGATGCAAATAACCTGACAGAATGAGGTCAACACGCAAATGTGCATCATTAAAAGCAATCTTCTTAGTCGAAGCTGGATTATGCGAAAGCACAATAGTTGTAGTATTCTTAGGACAGTCTTTCAGCGCTTTTACTGGTTGAAACAGATGACCAGGCAATCTGTAAAAGAATCTTAGTTCCATCCAAATTCGAAACTTATTTTAGTTGAAATTCCTCCACTCAGTTTGATTACAAAAAATCTCTTGACATGCAGGTTATATATTTCGTCCAGAAAGCCAATGTATGTGTTCAATGGATAACATTATAAGTTTGTTGAAAATGTCAGAAAATCCAAGTCATCTTACCCGCTTTGTCCACTCGAATAATCACTCACACCAGCCACACATATACCACGAAAAAGAACGTGTCTAGAATAATAAAATTTTAGCATGATTCAACTTGTACAAATTATTGCATTGTGGAAGAAAAAATTAGTATTTCTGTCGTACCAGATAAAAATTTTTATCTTAAATGCAAAATCATTAAAAAAGAGAACAGGAAGACATCCTAAAATACGAAAATACAAATACTACGTATATATGGTGCATAATAATGCGAAATCGCTTGGTAATATGAACGATACATTACCAACTAACTTAATTCTTTCCCTTTTTTGAACCGAACCGTCAAAAAATTGTAAGAACAAACCTGTTATTCAAGACCTCAAATCCATACTGTTGAAATAAATCAAACCACTCCGAAGCATTACCATAGTAATATTCATGATTTCCACTTACATAGAATGTTTTTGCTTTCAGAAACCTTAAAAAGTTTTACTTACACAAGAAGTATTACAGCCATCGTGTTTTAAAATTTCTGTTTGCTATTTGATGAACAAGTTGATGCATTTTAACAAAAATTATGACAACTATTGCATCCAGAACAAATAGTTCTCTGTTTGCAAGTACCATATTAGGATAACTCAATAAGTTTAATATTTAATTCCTACACTGAAAGGAGATCGATCTTTTTAACGAACAATAATACAATCGCTCTCAATACCACTAATTGCAAAAAACAACCAATTTGAAGGATACCAGTAATTAAGAGTTCAGTAAATAAGAATCAAAATTTTTACAAATGGTAATTTTCTCATAATCACAATTAACAAAAGAAATTTTTACGTTGATTTTTGATTCTACCATATAAACTGCAAATATTCTTACTGTAACGGTTCTACACGATCTTCTATTGAATCTCTTGGAGCATCCACAACATCACCAACAATAAACACAGCATCGACCATTTGGTTATTTACTTGAACCACAATCTGCATAAACCTTATTTTAAACAAAATTTATCAATGTAATATAGTAGACTTTTAAAATAGAAAATAGAAAAAAAGAAATTTATAAAGAAAACAAATATGATAGAAAAGTCAAAAATGGAGTTCTCTTTTAGTAAAAAAAAATCAAAAATGTTGGAGTTCTCCTAAACTACATAATGGGTAGTTAAAACACAACCAAAAAATCATGTGATTTGAATATCATAATTACAAAAATAGTTAAACTTTAGGAATAAAAAAACACAAAAGCTACTTCTTCAACTTTTTTCTTGAATACTGTTGCACCTGCATGAATATCCGATATGAGAGCCAATCGAAGACCTTTCGCACTATCAGGTAAATCCTTTACATTCAGTGATATGCTCTGTAATATTCTTGACAACTAAAATCAAATTCACGAATACGATAAAGTCACATTATATCTCGGACCTAAAGTGAAACGAAAAAACAGTGAAATCAAAATAATAACTAAAAGTGAGATAATTAATGAATAAAATGAAATGATTAAAAAAACCAACTTTGATAACTAGTGTATCACAGAAAAAGTATGAAAAGAAACATAAAAATAGAGCAAACATCAACGTGAAAGCAGTTTGTATATTTTTATTCAAATAAAATGCTTCCAGAATGTAAAACTTGGATAAGCATTTATTGATGAACGGATGACAAACAGTTACTGCCTAAAATATATTTCTTTTTCAAACTTATTTTATGTTATTTGAAATCTGGAAGGAATGTTGACGAGATGAAAGTGTTACTTGCATATTCACGTCCATACAAATAAATTACTCGAAGAATATGATTAACTTAAATAAGTTATGTTTCGCTTCATATCAACAAACATAGAAGAATTTTTAAGTTTGTTATAACAACTGCTTTAAAGACGTAAACAGAAAATAGACTCTTGATACTCATTTACTGTAATGAATTGCAGGTTTCTTTTACAATAAAGAGCAAGAATTAAAAAAAATCCATGAGAAAAAATTTCAAAGTCAATAAATTTACCTTCAATCCAGAAATCACTGTTGTCAGAATTGCAAATACGACTAACGGGATAATAATGTGGTACCATAAGCCTACTGATACAAAGGATAAGTTAACGAGAAAACGTGGTAGATTAGGGAAATAATATAAGAAAAGTGCCGCGTGTCCCAGTAATAGCCATGCTATCGTACCAATAGCTATCAGTTGCAAATGCTGAAATAGATTATTTCATAAATTTATCTTTTAAACTTTTTAATAATCTTAGTGCAAAAAATGAAAGTATGTTGAGTATTTATAATATTGCTTCTTCTTATTATAAAACAACGCTAAAAATATTTAGATAGACAGGATTAAACGTAATTAAATATTTTTGTTTTTTTTTAAATTATAAGAGAATAGGACAAAATCTTTCAACGAATAAACCTTTTCCATTGTTGTTACTTCTAAATGATAAAGTATAAATTGTATAGTATTTTTTCGGCCTAATTCAAAATAATTTTTTTGAACGTTATGCATAAATTACCTTTACTGTATGATCTGTTACAATACCATTATTATTATACACTAGCATATACTTAGCAAGTTCGATAAGTCGATAATACAAGAACACACTAAATGGAAATGTGAAAAGTTCAAATTTGACCGTACTCAACTGACGCGCACGATTACCTTTCCGATAATCATGAACATCGTTCACCTACAAATAAGATACGAGCTCAAACACAAAGTGTAGCATATTGAATGCATAATTTCTCCTGAAAAGCTTCAGGAATTAAATACTTCAAGGAACTTGAATAGTCTCAAGATTTAAAATACAAAGACAATATATTTTTATGGAAAGTTTCTTAAAACGAAATATTATATACAATACATAATATCATAGTTACTATCAGCTGATTTGACATGGTTATTTTATTTTAAGAAATTGAATAAAAATACAATTATTCTTTTAAAAGAAAATGCGCATCCGGTATTTAAACAGTTACTAATTTGAAGGACTAGAATTAACAAGCTTGAAAAAACGAGAAAGCTTACACCAAATATTTCTGAACCAAAAATATTCAAAAAGATAATGCTTGCTGCTGAAATGATACTCGAAATGATAATTGGAAAGCGAATGATTCGCAAATTCATATTCTACAACCTGAAATAATACTCGAAAATAAGGACGAAGTGATCGAAGATTTTCAATTATAGTCGATTATAAGTAACGGAAAGCAAGATTCTAATGCTACGTGTACTAATGTTATAATAAACAATAATTTGTGAAAAGTATAAAAAATAAGAAGCACGCAATTAGATATTATTAAATTTAAAGCAGAAGATTAAACGTTATAAAATAAGATTTGATTCCATTTTTAATCCATCACATTATCCAAAGACAGCGATGAAATGACAAATCACCTAATTGGTTATCGACTAATTGAATTTTCACTAACCTATGTAAACAGATTTCTATTTCACTTATCATTTCAATCAAATAATTTTGATCGGTGGCAAATTTAAGGAGAAATCAATGTCTAAAATCGATAATAAAAATTTGATTAATTTTCATATTACACGGTACCAATATCTATTTAAACTGAAAAAATTTCCAACTCCCTACAAATCTTTATAATGAATTATTACCGTTAATTAATCCACTTGGAGTTTTGAAGTCTTAATTTTGCCTTTAAATTCCTGATATTTTTAACACATTCTCACCATAAGTCTACAACGGCATTACAGATATGTTTAAAAATCAGTCTGCACGAGCTTAGCATTTTATCACTATATTAGTTGATATGAAAATTTAACAAATTATCATATTAAATAAATTAATTTGAAATGAAATTCCGATGAATTTCATAAAATAAGAATTGCTAGAAAAGCAATTAGAAGAGCTTCTTATAAAAAAATTCTTCGAAGTGCGATCAAGATTTTATCGCGACAAATACACATTTCACTAACCAAAAACGTTATAATTTGTAAGCATATAAACACAACGTTACAGTGTTAAAAATTTGATAGCGTTACAATCAGATAATTTTAAGGTTGTAAAAAAAATTGCTTTAGCAAGTACCATGTAAAAGATATCCATACATGTAAAACATTGAAATACAAAAATACAGAAAAAAAACACTCTACGTTATGTACATACCATATAATCTACGCTCACATGTGTAACGTCAGTAAAGTTATTTCACACAAATTTAACATTTTTACAGGTGGACCCCAGTAATTCACGCCGGATGACACATAAATTTGCGTGTCCCTATTTCTTATTTTGTAAAGTCCATATAGGAAGTCATTCTTCAGGTATGCGAGAAACCATATGATATAAAACTGTCCAGCATGCGTGTGTCCTAGAAAAATTTTTTTGTATGTTAACAGAACAGGGTAGTTTTCTCATCTAATATTTTTCGGACATTATTTAATGAATTAATTATTTTTGTCAGTCTTTTATAATGTTTGGCAGTATTTAATTGAAAAAGACACATGATATCAAAATGCTGTTAATTTTATCTATATTGATACTGACTCGAGATCTAGATAATATTAAAATTTTTAGATTATAGCAGCACTTAAAGAGGAAAATAATTAAAATATTACCATTTATCTAAGAAATTTTTTCCAATATTTTTATTAAATTAAATTATAATTGAAGTGCAGTGAAATTAGTGATTTCAGTGAAAAATGTATGCTTGCTATATGATTATCGCAAGAAATTTATGCTGAGTAGTTAATATAAATTGAAAAAATTGTTCTACATATAATGTTATTCTGACTTTTTCCTTAAGACTCATCTGATACTTGATATCCTGGTAAAATCAATAACCTGATAAAATCAAATCGATTCGTTTCTTAGTACTGCGTAGAATTTTGGAAGCACCATTTGGTTGATGTACCAAAAGTATCACAGGTTGTGTCTCGCTACAACCACTCAATGCACGTTCTGCATCCATGTGATGATCAGGAATCCGGAGCTTTTCTGAAAAAAAAATTATAACAAGATAAAAGATCAGATATCATACACATGACTCACAGTAATTTTTCAATTTTCATGCCCATTTTTTTGATGAAAGACCTGAAATTTCTGCAAAGCTGCATACATCACTGTAAAAAAGAATACCTGGATTGTATAAATAATTTCTGGAAAACATAACGTAAAACTTTTCAATAAAAAAATCAAAAAGCGCATATACCTGTGAATAAGTCATCTACACCTGCAACACAGATACAATCACCGCTACTAGAACAAAGATTACGATTTTCGTTATGCAAAACGGTAATATTGAATTTCGTCGTGAAATAATGCAGCCATTCGTTTATGTCACCATAGTAGTATTCATGATTTCCTACAGATATATTTTTTATTAAGCAACAAATTTGCATCAGTATAGAAAATTTTTAGAGAGAAAATGAAGAAAATGCATAAAAAGCTAAATATAATGCTGAAATATAAACTAGGTTAAAATACTCTGAAAGGTTCTAGAAATTGAAGACGACAAACATACCGGTGGTATAATAGACACCATACTTTGATTTTAACTTTGCCAATGGTAACGTTGGTTGTACCAAATTTGATAGAAATCCATCAACTAAATCACCAGAGATAGCCACCATATCTGCATGCAAAGCATTTGTTTTTGCAACAATTTCTTCGATTCGTTTCTGATCAACGGTGGGTCCGATATGAACATCAGTCAGTAAAACAATAGTGAATCCATCAAGTGATGAGGGGAGATCTCGGATTTTCACATTTACTCGATTGACCTAAATGAAATGAGAACAGGTTTCAAAAGAGACATCCACGACCACTACTGCGAACTCAGTTAAAAAAAAAGTCTATTTTCAAAGTTGATTCCTGATACTGTTGAGTTGTAAAGATCTGATGGAATGAATCCTTAACTCCTTGCAGTATTTCCTGATGTAAAAGAATCGACTTCTTATTCATCCTTTCAATCCAATCTGCCTTAATAAAAATCGGTGATCAATCAAAAGCACTAATACGGAATAATATTTTCGGACGGAATGACTTACCACCGGTGCTGAACGTGTAACAGCAAAACCAGCACCAGTTAAAAGTAATGCCAGTAGGAGCGATAACATGGTGTTGAATTTTCTAGATTGAAAAACGGCAAGAGATTTTGGCCAGAATTTCCACTTTGAACTTAGAAGTTCGACAACTGCTAAGATCATTAGAAAGAAACCCATATGCACATATATTGAGAGACAGATAAAACTGAAGAAAAGAAAAGATTTTACCGATCACTACATATGGTAGTTAAAGAGAATGGCAACACTTAAGAAGATAGTCATTTCCAGAAGTCTACAATAAGTAATTTCCTGTTCAAAACTAAAACAGATGTTCAGTAATACCACTTCACAGAACATTAGTTACTAAAAAATTCTCATATTTTAAACTACTCTAAACTATATCATAATACCTGGTCTTACGAAAAACAAAATTTACCAAGTGGTAGAAATTATGCTGCTATCTGGCAAATAAATATAAAAAAATAGAAATGAAGCATGCGAAAAAAATATGCTGAGTAGAGTCAAAGTTTTGAACGAGTCTTGCAACACAATTGCAATCGAATGTATCAATCTAAATTCAACTAATTATTAAATTTTAAAACAATATTATGAATTCAAATTTATAGATATCTAACAAAGAATAATATGCGTTTATAATTTATAAAATTTTAAAAATAATATATGTTTATAATTTATAGATATCTGACAAAGAATAATAGAATAATATATGGATAGAATACAATATTTAAATAACCAATGAGTAGAACTCCTATAAGACGAAAGCAGTAAAAGCACTTCATCTGCATTGTGGGATAATAAAAGAGAAATTAATATGATTTTTCCATTTATGCTTACTTTTCCGCTTTTTTCATTTTTACCTTTATTTCTTATTTTTTTTTCAGAAAATATATTATTGATTCTTAAAGTCCAAGATCACAAACAAATAGGGCTCCAGTGAGCTAATTTTAAAGTGGAAAAAATGCGTAATACTGTAATAACTCAAATATGTCAAATCATTCTGCACAATTACTCATCATATAATAGAAAGTAGATTAAAGGAAAAGTTTGACAGTAGATATCGCAAATTTTTTTTGCAACGTTCTTTCTCTTACTATGTACTTCAAAAGCTATGAGAATGCAATATAAAATTATTAGGAATACATCATCCATTTCCTAAAATACTCCATTCAAATTTCACCATCACAAATACACACATTTAACACTACCCGTCGATTTTTTCTGTTTAATACACTATATCCGAAACAAGCCTAATAATTCGGAAATGATACATACATCAAAAAAGAAAAAGTCTCACTCTTTAATTCTGCCATAGATGATAGATGAGATCACCCACATAAGTAGCTGCACCGAGAACATATCGTGAAACCTGCATAACTGCGCATGATATACACCGTTAGCTCGAATTCTCATTACTATCAAGCATCCTTGGATTGCTAACAGTAAAGCGACATATTTCTTATTCTTCCAAAGATATCTTCTCCTTTCATTTATCATCATTCTTTCCACTTTAAATTCTAAACAAAACAAAAACAAAAAAAGAAAGATAATGCAGAAAATTCTTAAAATCATTAAATAAAAAACGATTAAAACGTGAGAATTATATCATAAAGAAGTATACGTATCATAAAACATTTAATCATTATTATATAGTTTTTATTATTATTATTATATTATATAGCTCATATAGTTTAAATAACGGTTGCGACGTACACTCAACTTTACGTAATGATTATTTTTCTAATTTCTACGTGATAACTAACTTTTCTTCAATATCACTTAGACTATATCTAATTAAATTCGAATAATAAAATTAATCCTAATCTCTTCTGTTAATATAATTAATCGTAAGAGTAACAAAAAAACGTTAGAGAAAAGAGAAATCGCATAGAATTTCGTGTAAAGAAGAACTATCTTTTACAGTTTAATTTTACAAAAGTGTAATAAAAAAAAAAATCAATGAAATTACGGAAAAAAACTAAGCTAAAAAATTCATTTGCTTTTTAAATCTTAAATTACGAATTAATCTAATTAATCTAGAATATATCAATTCTTGATTTTAACTACTAAACTCATATTCTCTGTTATTTGTTATATAGTTGATTACGGCACATATTTCCATCTTTTTTATCAATTTATTATCTATAATCTATAACTCTCATCATTTTCTCTATGCCTAGCATTATTATTTTTACCCTTAATCAGTGATTCTCATTAGATAACTCTCTTTAGATAATTATAAGAAAAAAAAAATAAACCTTCAACACATCATCACCCCGCCTTCTTTGATTTTTTTTCCCGGGATGTCAGAGATTTCTTGGAATGAGAAACCATTTGTGAAATGAAATTGTGAAACAGAGGTTATTGTGAAACAATTTGAATCAACGGTGATATAAACAGCTAATTTGAAGTTAGCATTACTTAACCCCGAAAGTTACTGCTACTGATGACCTGAAGTGACTATCACATTGAAGAATTCGAGTTACCTATAACTTCAATTTATAAACTTGAGGAATAATATAACACTGATTATTAAATTTATCGTTAAAGTAAAAATTTCTCAAAAGTATTTCAAATTAGTATTAGTTGATAATTCAGGTAAAAAAAGCATGATTTATAGAAGGAACTCAAAAATAATACAGCAATCAAATCCAATTCTAATTGATTAATTCATTTTAATTTAGATTTTTAAAAGTAATCTTCAAATTCAGGTTGGATTCAGAAAGAAGTTTAATTTTAGAATTACTAATATTTTTCGATTGTCTAGCAATTAAACTGTTCTATTAATTCATATTAATTAAGATACAAGGAATTTCAAATAATTAATAATTGTTTTAACTTAATTAATTAATTACTCGTCAGGTTTAGCATCATTATGTATTATCGTTATTAACTTTTTTAAAAAATTAACTTTTAGGCTTAATTAATTAATTACTCGTAAGCAATATAAAAATTAATTCCAAATTCAATTTCTGAATTTCAGTAAACTTCAATCAAAAATAAAATAATCGTAATCATATTTAAACGCAATAATAATTTATTAATTTATTCATTAGGAAATTTTAATGAATATGAATTAATCAACAGGACTGGATTCAGTTTATATTTCAGAAACGAATTATTTCACACTTTTTTCTTTCGAGAATTTTATTTTGAATTGATACGTTTTTATTTGCTTTCTCAATTTGTTTTTTTTTTTTAATTTATTATTTTGTTTATTTTTTGGTTGGTTTTTTGTTGATCGTTTATTGGTTTGTTTACTCGTTTTCCGGTTTCGTTTAATTTACTCAAATGCAATTAAAAGTACACTTCGCAATTTGCTGATTAAACTAAATATTTAAGTAAAATAATAACTTAAATAGAATATGCAATTTTAACATTCAGTTTAAATTACAATAGTAAATTTTATTACGAGAGACTATGAGTAATCAGGTATTAAATTAGAGAAACATTACAAACAATTGATTAATTTACCTAAAATCTTCATCAGGTAAACCGGATATTATAATGTTTAAATCCGCAAAAGTAAACCGGAAAGTATATAATGTTTAAATAGGTATGAAACTCAATCGAACAATCATCACTGAAATTTCTTATGTTGCTAAGCAACCGATTATAGGCTATCAGATAATTGATCATTCACTTTTTAATTTAAACCACCGATTTTGTTGTGGAAAAAAAATGATCAATGGGTTTTTTACAATAATTTTTTAAAACTATTTTCTGTCAATAATCACTATAAAATAGAAATAATCGTTATAAAAGTTATTTCAGTTGATAAGTTATCGAATTTATTTTGTAATTTAATATTTGTGATAATTTATTTTTTTCAAATTAGCTCATTTAATTCTGATTAAGTAAAATCATTAAAAAGTATAATTTGCAAAATTTATTTCAATCTTTTTAGAACTATTCGTTTGTCAATTTATTTATTTTTTTTTCTAAAATTCAGGAAAGCGAAAATTGATGGATGATTGCAATGGACCAAACGTATTTATTGCAAGTAGAAAGAAAACGCCAGGTGAAAAAGTAAATTCAGGAATACAAACTGATTCACGGGAATATCGACATCAAGGTTTTCAATTTTTCAATATTTCATTTTCCGGAAATCTTACTTTTCCAACCCCTTTCATCTCATAATATCTCTTCTAGCTTCATCTCTGCTCTTTCAGCTTTCTTTGTTTTTATTACGGATATTAGCTTGAGTGAAATTCATTTTATAAATAAATTGATCAGTAATGAAGGATCAAAGTTCGATGATATATCGAAGTAAGCAATATAAAAATTAATTACAAATTCAATTTCTGAACTTCAATCAAATTTAATCAAGAGGGAATAAGATCTAGAATTGCTAGAATAAAACTATTATAAATTAGAATTACTAGAATGGAATTATCATAAATCGCTAGCAATTAGTACGCTAGTTATAGAAGTATTACTTTAGTTTAGTTCAATTACTTTAGTTTAATACTACGTATTGATTTAGGTTATATTCAATATAAAACGGTATATTAATTTAGTTTAATATTAACCAGTAATTTATGCTATATTCAATATTAGAAAATATATTACTTGAATTCAATATTAAGTACTTATTTGAGCTATGCCATTGTTAAACAACATATTACTTTAGTTTATTATTAAATACTGATTTAGGCTATATTCAATATTAGAAAGTATATTATTTTAATATTAAATATTGATTTCTCCTATATTCAATATTTACTTTGAAGGTTTCTTTAAGTTTATCGTCTTGTAAAATAGCTTTTACTTATCTATTTATAAGTTTACTTTCAACTTATCACTTATAAATATTAAGTATTATCTAATGCTGAATTTTTTCTCCTAAATATTAAACTAAATTAAAAGAATTTTAGGTGTCAATGTAATGCCATCTATTAGTATTGGCATACAAACTGAACAAACGTCACCTTCTGTAAGTACCAGAACTATAAAAGGTAATATCAGTAATGAAGTACTAAATTTATTATTAATGACAGTGAAAAATAATAATGAAGAATTGAACATTCTTGCACGATTGAATGCATTACATCGTACCGATTCGATAACATTATCAATGATGAAACAATATCAATTACCACAGGTTATTAATAATTTCTTATCAACGATTAATTTACAGGTTGTTAATTTTTCATAAATTATCACAGGTAAATCATAAGTAATGGAATTTATAGGTTATTAATTTATTACAAATTATCACAGGTTATAATTAATTTTTTATTAGTAATGAATTTATAAGTTATTAATTTGTTATAAATTATTAAAGGTTATAATTAATTTTTTATAAGTAATGAATTTATAGGTTATTTATTTGTTATAGATTATCACAGGTTATAATTAATCTTTATAAAACAATGAATGAAATTTATCTAAAAAAAAGTTGAAAAAGACTGCATGTTATTTATCTTTTATTAATAGAAGTAACCATTTACTTTATTATATTACTTTATATTACTTTCTAATTATAATAATTAGTAAAATAAAGTTTTGTAACTAAATATGGAAAATAAATAACACAACCAATATGGAAAAGTAATATTTGTGAATGAAAAAAAAGGATTAAATATTTTTAGATTCCTAAATTTTATATTAAATTTTTTGAAGCAAAAAAATTTTTTTTGATTAGAATTGGCAGTAAACAATATAAATTATAATTTATTTGATTTAAGATCATGGAATTGCATGATCTCAAATTTTTTTTTTGACTAATAAAATTTTCCTTTTCATTAATTAGCTAATTTTAAAATTATTATTAATTAGCATGAAGAATGTGTTATTTAATCAGGAAAAATGAATACATTTGCTTAATTCGTTTTTTTTTCAAATCTTATATTAAATTAACTTAATTAAGAATTCATTAAATTTTTTAATTTTAAAAGTTAATTAAGAACTTTATTAGAAAGGAAAAATTTAAAATTAATTAATGAGAAGAAGTTTAATTAATTATCAGAAAGAAGAGTTACCGTTAAGTGATATCGTATGTGGTCCAAACGGACGTGTAGCATTCTTATTCGCTGAACGTTATCATGAAACGTGGTGCTCACATAACGGTATCATTATATTCTGGCAACGTCGTATAATCAACCATTTGGTACTTTCCAGTTGTCCAACGGTTCTTCGGTAAATAATTAAATACCGTGATTAATACATTATTCCAGATATACGGTAGTACAGGATATACGGTAGATATACAGTATACAGAATATATATAGATTACAGTATAATGTAGTATTTCGATATTTCATTTCATTATAATTTGATAACGTATAATCAATCAATCGTATGATACTTTAATTTTTGTACTACATTTCTTCGATATATAATTAAATATTTGAATTAATTCAGTATTTTGATATTTTATTTCCAAATAAACAATTTTTTTTTTGTAAATCATTCAATTTCATATATTCTATCAAGAAAGAAAACAAATTTTTTAATTAAATTTTGTGTGAATTTAATAATAACTGAATATTCAATACATGAATTGAATTGAATTGATTACGAATATATGAATATATATGAATTGAGCCGAATATAGTTTTATGAATGTATAATATGTGAAGTGAATTGAATATGAAACTGAATATATGAATTGAATTACTGAATATAAGCCTATTAATTGAAATACTGAATATATGACATAACTTAAGTTATGAATTTTGTATTCTGTTACAGATATGGTCCTCAAGGTTTGATAGCAGTTGGTTTGATAACAGGTCATATATTGATTATTTTAAATGGTGAAATTATATCAACGAATGAGGTATGAATATAAAATTATCAATTATACTTTTTATTTGATTCATCATTATGTTTATCATCGTTTATCACTATTTATCATGTATATAGCTCTTATTCGGTTCGTTGTTATGCTTATCATTGCTTATCACCATTCATCATCATTATCATAATTTCAACATTATCATAATTTAATTTGTTAGATAATTATGTAAATTGTTACTCTTTGAAATTATTCGAAAATTTAAAACTTAAAATTACTTTATGATATAATATTATGATAATATACTTTATATGATAAGATACTTTATATATGATAATATACTTTATGATAATATACTTTATATATGATAATATACTTTATATATGATAATATATTTATGATACATTAAGCAATTATAATAATCGATATATTATAATGTAAAATACTGAGTAAATTGAGTAATACATTGAGTAATTTGAATAATACTATATATTACGCTAATTCCGAACACATTGGTACTAAATATTTCAAACTTTAAGTAATAATGTAAAAATTAATAGTTAGTTAAATAATGTTGTCACTTAACTATAAAATATTAATATTACAGGAATTAAGTAATGTTACAGCTGTATCAATATATTAATATTAAATACTATAAAATTTAAGTAATATTGTGAAGCGCTTAAGTAAATAATGCTATGTAATTTAATAATTAAAAAAAAATCATGAAAAAACTGCAAAGTAAAATTATGTCAAGTTAAATTTCATTCACTGTAAAAATCATTCAGAAATAAATCACAAAAATCCCGATAAGATTTCAGGTTCAAGTTTTAATTTGAATGAGACTTGACATTCATGTTTCAACTTTAATTTTAGGTTCCCTCTTTTAACTTTAATGAGATATTAGGTTTAAGTTTTAATTTGAATGAGACTTTACATTCATGTTTTAATTTTAATTTTAGGTTCCCTCTTTTAACTTTAATGAGATAGTAGGTTTAAGTCTTAGTTTGAATGATATTTTAGGTTCATCCTATAATTTTGATAAGATTTCAGGTTCATGCTTTATCAGTAACATCACTCGGATGGCTTTATCCGTCACAACAACTTATCTCAGTTTCCTTAGATGGTCGAATTATCATTCATAATTTGAAATCAACAATATTGGAGGAAAAGAATTCAAAATTAATAACTGTCTTAAATCTTCCGCGTAATATCCGAAAATCAAATATATCAACTAAATATATCGGTAAATGAATTTGATTAAAGAAAAAATGAAAATTAAAAATTCATCTTGACACCTTTTTGTGATTTCCAGGTAAAAAATAAGAAAGTATGATAAAACTGTTATCATTGAAATTAATAATTGTTTAAAGTTAATTAATTGTTTAAAGTTAGTATGATAAAACTGTTATTATTGAAATTAATAACTGTTTAAAGTTAATTAAATTTAAATTTTAAAAAAGGAAATTTTCATTTTTATTATTTAAAGTAAATTTTAAGATTAAAAAAAAGCAAGCTAAAAGTGTTAAGTTTTAATTTCAAAAGGAATACCTATTATTTAAAATTAACTTTTAAATTTTAAAAGCAAAAACAATGAGCAATAATAGTTTTTTACTTTTGGATTTAAAGCGGAGTTCAAAAATGCTAATTTGATTTTGAACTATAAATTAACTTTTATCGATTAAAATTTCAGTTAATTAACAATTGTTTTAACTTAATTAATTAATTACTCGTCAGGTTTAACATCATTATGTATTATCGTTATTAATTTTTTAAGGTTACTATCGTTATTAACTTTTTTAAAGAATTAACTTTTTAAAATTTCAGTTAATTAATAATTGTTTTAACTTAATTAATTAATTACTCGGTTTAACATTATTATGTATTATCGTTATTAACTTTTTAAAATTTCAGTTAATTAATAATTGTTTTACCTTAATTAATTAATTACTCGGTTTAACATTATTATGCATTATCGTCATTAACTTTTTAAAATTTCAGTTAATTAATAATTGTTTTAACTTAATTAATTAATTACTCGTCAGGTTTAACATCATTATGTATTAGCAAAGATCAGCTTTTCATTGGTAGCGAAATGGGTGCTATTTGGTTAGCAACACTTCCGGATTTGACAATTTCTTTGTTTCATTTCGAGATTGATTGTATTGAAACTGTGGCGTGTATTTCCAATTATACCATTGCTACAACATCTTCCGGAAAGGTAAACTGTATCGTTGTTACGGATTCCGTAATGTTTTGGGAGGATTCCGGAAAAATAAACATCTTTTTCATGATTATAAAATATTTTTTGCTTCAAATGTCTTTTTTTGTGTGTCTGTGTTTCTCTATAATACCTAAAGTTTTTGTTTTCTCATAGAAATTCATTAAATTGATTTAACACATTTAGTTTTAGCTATTTTAATTGTTCAAATTTAGCTAATTTAAAAAATTTTTTTTCGTTGTTTTTCGTAATTATTCGTAGTATTTCGTGATTTTTCGTAGTATTTCGTAATTTTTCGTAGTTTTTCATAATTTTTCGTAGTTTTTTCGGGAAATCGAAAAATTTTCCGTTTTAAGTTTGCTAGTTTCTTTGTAAGTTTTTCATAATTTTTCGTAATTTTTCGTAGTTTTGTATAGTTTTAGTGATTTTTTCTGGAAATCAAAAATTATTTCCGTTTTTAAATTTGCATCGGTAAATTCGATTGTATGAAAAATTTTATTTTAAATATTTTATATTTTATTT